>BJBW01002017.1:143378-157129 GCA_004320125.1 Scolopax mira
AAGGTGAGGCTCGAGGAGGCCCTGGGCAACCTGGTCTAGTTGTGGGTGTCCCTGCTGACTGCAGAGAGGTTGGACTAGATGGCCTTTGGAGGTCCCTTCTGGCCTGGATGATTCTATGATTCTATGATTCTATAGTGCAGAGTGTACATACATCACTCTGTGCTCAAATCTTTGGCTTGTAGCAGTGTTTTTGTGCAGTTGCAGTAACACAAAGCAAACTCAGCGTACATAGCTGGTGGGTCCAGAGGCTCCACCTTCTGTTTGCTCACTCGTTTTCTTCTCAAGAGCTCAGTCTGCCATAACCTTCATCTTCTATTATTTCTCCTTGCATCATCATCAGCTGTGAAGATCCAGAGTAGAGCGTCTCAAGGGAACTGGGTATTTACTGTGTTGTCCCGTAAACCTGCAAGATACCGGCATCTGTGAGCCACAGCTTGATGTTGAAGTAAGCACTTGTCTCTTCTGTGGTCTGCTGCTGCTTTCAGAGGAGGTCCACTTAACTCAGCATACAGCAGTATCCTGCTTTACAGCACGCTCCTACCTGTTGAGGGTGGGAATACTCTTGTTGACTTTTTCACATAGCGGTATTTTCTGCAGTTCCACATAAAGAAATTAATTGTTGCTCATTAAGATATGGTGATATGAAGTTGTGAGTATCAGCTAAGCAGCTGAGTACAAGAAGGAGAGCTTTATTTGAAGTGCTGAGCGGGAACAGATGCGTATCTTGTCAGTTTCTCACTTTACCTTATGATATTTCGTTGACTAATTGATATTGCAACAATGAGGGAACTGCTTCTAAAAGAGTCAATTACTTAGTCCAAAATGGCTAATAAAAACGTCCTATGAATTGAAATGTAGTTCAGTTTGAAAGGAAATTATATCTCCCTGGAGACTAGTAAATGGTTTGGGAAAAATGTGTTTCACTGTTCTCTTCTTTGTTGCAACAATATATGCTGGAAAATATCTTTTTATTACATTTGGTTGACTTTAAAGACATACTGGTTCAAATAAATTGATGGGAGAATAAACCAAGAATGACTTCTTGTGAATGTTGCTAAATTAAAATCGATGAACTGTAGGGAGTAAAGGCAAACGTGTGTTCATCTACCCAACATTTCCTTGGGCATTTTGCTAGCCAATTTTGCAGCCATCGGCAACCAGCAACTTTCTTTTCCTACAGGCTAGTTGTTGTTGCTTTGTGTTGTTGTCACCCCTAATATTTTACTAGCTTCTGGTTTATATTTCTTTCTCATCCACTGTCATATCTGATCACGTCACTCTAAGAAATCTTTCCAAGAGCAGTCAGAGTATCAATAACATCTGGTTTATCTCTGTATTTTCCCAAGGTTTAGCGTCTTCAGCATGATAGTTTATGAGTGTTTTTCCACCTTCATCAGTCAGACCACTTTATGAAGATGGGTAAACAACATTATCTCTGCTTACCAGCTGGAAACAGTGATGCAGAGAGAAAATGAATAGCTTCTTGAGGCCACAATGAATCAGCACCAAGCTACCCAAGGATCCTGGTCTCCTAATGCCCAGCTCATGTGTGTCCTGTTACTCTGGCTGCATCTGCAGCAGAGCTTTGCCAGGAGACGGGGCATTGGACCAGCTCAGCTATTTCTAAGTTATATTGATGCCATTTCTGAAGATGAGCAAGCCTGCCTTCAAAACTCCTGGGATGTATTGAAGCATTTCTTGCCAAGTAATATGCACAATGGGTTAGTAGTGGTGTGCTCTGGGGGTTACAGACTGTGTAGAGAACCCAGTCTTTATTCCTAGGTAAGTTTCTTATGGCTCCTCTCTAGTGGAAGAACTGGCCTATACTTGCTCTTATATAATCTTTTATAATCTTTTTAGAAGGATCTGCTCCTTGCCGTGGCTAGAGACCTGAATCTGGAGTAAGATGAACATTTGGTCTGTCCTAGTAATAGAGTAGAATTAAACTTTTTTGGAAACTTCCATGCATATGCCCACGGAAGGACAGAAACAGAAAGTAAGCACAGTCTTGTGGTGTACCTTTGGTGAACTATGCCACGTATTCATGCCCCAAGATTGTTAAAATCAACAAATCCTATTTGGAATGTAGAGCAGTGAATGGTCTGGATTTATCTCATTTGTTTAGGCTATGATGAAGAAATGGAAGCACAGCATCCTCTGATGTGAATTTCATTCCTAGAATTAAAATTTCCTGGTTTTTATCGTTGCTTTTGATCTCTTGAATTGTTAAAAGCCATGTCATTTTAGAGTGATATAGTTTAATTGAAATATTTAACTATATTAATATTAAAATACGATAGTATTAATATCAAGAAATATCCAGTCCATTGTTATCCTGTCAGGACTTCCCCTGTACAGATTGCATCCAGTAAAACCGGGGCAAGAATTCTTAAAAGGATTTTGGGCAGAGAAATATCCAATTTCTTGTGGACATGAAGCGCACATTCACTATTTGTGGATAAAACACCAAGCAAGCTTGTTTTTGAAGCGCATCACTGCTGCTTGTGTAGGAAAAAGCTGCAGTTCTGTGTTTAGTGAAAATATATAAGTGCATTTGGATTGTAAGCCTGGGTGTCCAGCTGCTGTGTTTCTACATGATAGTCATGTTTCACCGTTGCTGGAGCAGCACCACTCTACGAGTACGAATAAATAATAAAAGTTATGACTCCAGTATGGAGATTTTATATGACAGCAAACAACTGGCTTAGAGTTCATTCTGGCTACTGTCACACACAGTAGGCTTTCTGGCTCCCTCTTCTCAGGCTGACGTCTTTGGATTGCAGTAGGCATCCATTTTATCAGCAGTGATTTGTGAGCCCATGTAAGCACCCATGACATACAGCAGAGCCCACAGAGTGAAAAAGCTTTTTGTTTTCTTCCCCTCGTCTTCACTGCGCATCTGTTCGGCTGCTGCTTGATAAGATGAAATTAAATTAATGAACTTTAATGCATTGGATGCAGGAACAAAATACACAATTTTGAAGTAACTGATAAAAATGACATAATTTTATATGCAATTCTAGCTTAAAACATGCGGTATGGTTTCTGCAAGAGCCAAACTGTGTCTTTCAAGTTAATATTTTAACACAATATGAGGTCTTTGCCCTGAGAGAGTCTAACTGTTAAAATCCCAGATGGGCTCCACTCTGTCTGTTGCTTATTCTCACAAGACTATCATGAGGGCCATTCAGAGAGAAATCGTTCTCTTGCAAATTAACCCATCATGAGTAAGTAGTGGAATCTTACTATCATGTCCCTGCAATCCAGCTGGTATCATCTTTCTATTTCCTGTTCATCACTAATCTAACTGATAAGATTCTAGGTTTAAAGAAGACCTGTGGAGGAAGCAGATACACTGATTTTGCATTCTGTTGCTTCTTTATCCTGAAAATGTATTTGTTCTGTTGTTTTTTAATACCTCATCAAATCTGGCTCCATGATTTTATTGGGTGATTTGTTGATGTGACAGAGGAGAAACTCTTACTGGCACCATTCCTTTTCATGCCATTAGACAGATATCATCTGCAGTGGGATTAGGCTGTGCTTGAGGTAGAGCTGGTAGAATTAAGGTTCTCTCGGGGAACTTCAGTTTGAAAAGAAAAATAGAAAAAAATAGAAAAAAGCAAAGCATGAATTCCATTTCCCTTCTATATGAACATTTGGAGTGGCAAAAATAAAAACATAAAACCTCTGTATCATAAAACCTCTTGAAGAAACTGGTGAAAGACAACTGGCATCTGAGCATGAGCTCCTGAAATAACAGTGGGTAAAATGGCCAGAGAGGAGGATGGATGAGCAAAAGGGCTACATCAGGGCAGGGCACAGCCCGCCGTGCTTGGGGACCTCACACTGCAGTTACACATGCTGCTTCTCTGGGAGCAAAGCTGTTAGAAAAATCCCCATTCCCAGCCACCATTCTTCCTGCCTGCACTGCAGTTCACTGTCTCCTTCATCATGCATTTCTGCTGTTTGCAGGGCTTTCCCAACCAGAGACAGAAATGGTGCATTTAAGACTAAAACAACTCCCACAAGCCCACAACTTTTTCTGGGACGGTTTCTTAATTCAGATCATTTCTGTGATCTGCATCATGGCATGATTGAACAAACAGTTGCACTGATGCAAGCAAAAAGATGCTGAAATATAGCACAGGGACAGAAACAACAGGCCGGGGGCAAGAGCTTCTTAAACAAGCTTTACTGTTACGGAAAATGTTCTCCTAACTGCAGCCTGGGGCAGTGCTGTACCAAGTGGGCAGCTGAGGGAAATGCTTTTGCAACTGAAGCCTCCTTTATTCTTTAAAATGTTGTTGTTCCCAGCCCCATCTGTAATAACAACGGCAGCAAAAGCTCGTGTGTGGACACAGAACCACGCAAACAGTGATTCAAGGAGTTCTGGAAAACAATTATTTTCGTCAAGCCTATAAACTGCTTCTTTGCTTCCAAGGGGGTTGGTAGGAGAGCTGTGAAATGTAGGACAGACCTCTGATGGAAGTACAGTGCTCTCTACCTTACACTGAAACATTTTTCAGTTTGTATTTTAACTACTAAAAGTGATCCTAGTTGCACCAACTTGCCTTCCCATTCACCATGATGTAGGCTCATGGTGCATGACAGAGCTCTTCCTGTGGTGTGATCACACCAGGGTCATGGTTGGGGCTTTCCCAAGCTCTGTAGCAGCCCCGTGCTGACTCCATCTCCCATGGGGGATATGAGCAGTGGTAAAGCCACTGTCTTGGTCATCTCCTCTTGTGTCTGTGGCACTGGCAGGGAAAAGGGTCAGTCTGACAATGTCCCTGCTAGCATCCCCGCTCTTTTGCCTAGGGAGTACTTGGGCAAGAGATTAAGTGTTTGTACATCTTCACTGAAACAGAACCATTTCAAGTTTCCCATTTCAGCCTTGCCTTTCCTGACTCCAGGACATGAAAAAAAAATAAAAAAATTCCCTGTTGATTCCAACAACTGCAAGGGTCCTTGCATTTAAGATAATACGTTGGTCACTAGTTTTAAAAATCTGCTTTTCTAAACTAATATTTCCTCAAGCTGTAAGATATTGGGCACGTGGACCTTGTCTACTTTTGCATTTGTGCATTTCTTAATATCTGGGGAGCTGATGCTGTTCAGCATCTCTGCCACAAGCGTAACAGATGCAATAGTGAAAAAGGAACTCCAAGGCTTGTCAGCCCTGATATGAATAAATTGCAGCTCTGGGCTGTGCCTCAATTCAAGCAAAATGTTATTCAGCCCTTGAGTATGAAGTACTTCCCCTCCCGCTTGCTAATATCTCTCAGCAGCTTCCTGAGAGTAAGATTATAAACTGTGCATATGGAACAATCCCATGTGTGTGCTGTTCCAGGATAGACCTAATTCTTCCTGAAGACACTTGGAGTATTTTTTACTCCTTATTTCTCTCCTGTTATATGTCCGTCTTGACAAGCTTGCAGCGTTTGTATTTGATGTTGAGTGACATGATTAAGAAAAAAATCATATGTCTCAAATATTTACAGACTGCGAACAAAGAGCTAATCATAACTGCTCAGTCCTCACGTAGCATTACTTTAAAAAGAGTTATTTTGGTGTCTCATTGTGCCTTTGTGTACCTTTTTCTTTTCAGTCTACTTTTTAATGCTTAATCACAATTCCCTAGTTTTGGATTGCCCGTCTGGGGATAATAATAGTATCTCTGTAATATTTTACCCCTAAGCTATTATTACAATCTCAGAGTTAACGCTGGGTTAATACAGATTTCATGAGCTAGAGTACCTTCCAAACTATCCACACTGGATGCAGGAGGGGCTCCAAACTGTGATATTCCGTTGTTTCAACAAATGGAAATCACATGTGGGGGAAGCCCAGTGTCAGTATCTTACGGGCAGTTTGGACAACTGTTCTGCTGTAGGGTTGCATCTCAGATATGCTGTAAATGAAAAAGCAATAGAGGTAAAACTAGTTGCTGTGATTAGGTTTTTAGTATTACTGCTGACATGGGAGAGATTAGGTTGTGATTCTGCCTGTTTAGGATGGAGAAAGCAATCTAAGAAGCTAAATCAAAGAGGATTTGAGGGACTGTAAGGGCAATGCATCAAAACAAAAGCAATTCTCTTCTTTTCCCATCTCCTTCTCTACCCTCTTTGAGCCTGTTCTGTTGCCCCTAGCAATTTTTTTTTAAAAAAGGATAGTCATGCTTAGTAGGACAGTTTTCTTCTAAACTAATGCCAGTGCATTGGTAATAGCAGCTAGGAAAGAAACGAAACTCTGAAAAATCTGTTCTTTGTTTTCTGCAGGAAGAGATTAAGATCTGATGGTAGGGATTTTTCTTAAGCAGCAGCAAGTAAATATATTTATTAAAGATTATTTCAAAGCCATGTATATTCCATCTCTGTATATAGTCATACTCTGTGATAAAGACTACATCATCTGCGTTAGAAACAATGGGATTTGTATTATGTTCTTTAAGGATTATGTGCTGTAGGGTTTTAAATTCATTAAGACCAGTTGGTACTTTATTGTAATAAAGGGACCAAAAGTGTAACTGCAGGATGATGACTAGGTGTGACTCAGTTCTGCAGGACTCTGAGACATTTCAGTCCTGAAAATCACTTAAAAGCATGCTGAACTTAAAACAAGTGTATGTTGCCCTTCACCCCAAAGGCCTGCAAGCTCTGCTCACCTATAGACACTAATGTAAAGAACTACCTACAGCCTAGAAGGAGGCAAAGATCTGCCTTGGCTTGCAGGAGGATGGATGAGCTCCTGGTTGGAGGCATGCTGAGATTTCCAGCAGACACAGTTGAATGGGCTCTAAAGCTGCTACTGCTTTCCCAGCAGGAGAAACCATTCCCACTTTCAAGAGTTTGGAAGCAGATTTTTGTAGTAATTTGAGCTTTACCCTTTTCCTCCAGAGGAAGTAAGCACCTTTAAAAACATTTTTCTAAGAGAAAACAGGGAAGGAGCACAACTAGGGGGAGAAATCAGATGTCTGGGGTCTCCCCGCAGCTCACTTCTGGAGTGTTGAGGTGATTTGGGAGGAAGGGCACTGGCAGCCAATGTGCAGGCTTGGAGATGTGTGGCTGTGATATACTCCTGTAGGGCTCATTCTTTATCAAGGCATGTTGTAGTTGGTGTATTATATACCTGCTCTGACACGTTCCTGCAGAAAATATTCTAGTCACCAGCGACTGACCCCACGTGAATTAAAAAACTTATTTATTAGGAAATCAGATGAAAGGTAGCTTTATGCAAGCCAGATACAGTTGTGAAAGGAAGCCACAGTCTAGATGAAAGGGAACGCTTAGTCCAAAGTAAAACATGTACTGTGTTTGGTCACATCCCTGGCGTGACGGAGGACGGCTTCCTACCCACAAGTGATGATATTGTCTCCAGATAATTGCCCCCTTATCAGATAAATCACTGAATTTCTCATTCAGAAACAGATATATTCTTCTTGGGGACGCCGTGGTGCCAGTCCGTGACGTGTGGGTGGGGACAGAGCCCCGCTGTGACGCCGACAGACCCGGCCAGCTCCGCTGGGACGCTGGCCTCGGCGTTTCCCAACAGTTTCCTTTTGTTTTGCCTTGACGGCGAGTTCAGGCAGCACCATGGTCCTGTAACCCCAGTGCCTCTTGCTTTCTCAGGCTGCGGCACTGGGAACTGAGAGTTTTGGTTTTGCCCGCTCCCCCTGTGCACCCAGCGAGGAGAAAATCATGGCCTTGCTGGAAACTGCTCAAGGTTGTTTGGATAAAGGATGTTTGCATCTCCGCATCGTGCATTCGAGTGTGCGCACAAGTCAAAATAAGGGGTCTGAAGTTCTTAGGGAGTCCCACAGCCATGTCCAAAAAGTGCAAGTGAATATTTGGGAAAGTTCTGCTGTTGACTCTCATAGGTGTCCATGTGCCCGTATGATGGACATCCCTCACGCACTGTGGTCCCATGTGATGTCACTCAATCTGCATCACCAGAACTTCAGAAAGTTCCCCATGAGGGTGAGAACTGGGAGCCCAGGGTGATTTTTAATATCTGTCTGCAAACTAAAGACTTCTACACCCAGAGGTAAAGCTGCAAGTGTATTTCTATTGTGTATGGCTTGTTTTAAAAATGAAATTGAAGATCAGAGACAAGAACTCCATACACAAAAACTTCCCCCAAAGTGGATGCTGGAGCAGGTATTGCTGAGTGGCTGAGGAGGTGGCCTGTAAGGAAGGCAGCCTACAGAGCACAGCTGGACTGCTGTTTCACCGACACGCCCCAAGTAGCATTCCAATGAAAAGGTGCAGAAATACATATAAATATATATATATGAGGATCAAAATTACCCAGCATTTAAGGGTGGAGTGATTTTACAAAGACCTAGTAAGTCTGTCTGGTGTTGCATTTGTGTCTCTTATATACCCTTGTTCAGATGGTCTCTCTGGCTCAGGATGACTATTTTTACTCCAGAGTGGAGTAATTCTTTCACAGGATGTTTTTGCAAGTAATAGTTTGTAGTACTGATGAATGAATAAATGTCTGGATTTTGCTGTGTTTTCAGATAATTCACAAGTGCACATTCAATGACTAATTATCAATTCATGCAGCTGCAGTTGGGTTGATTAGCAATTTTCTTTGTAAACAAAAAACTAAATAAATGTAGATTATTGTCTTTAATTTTGTCAAGATTTCTCAAGAAAGAACCAGGGAACTACTTCTGATGGTTGGTTATTTCTCCAGAAAGCTTTCAACACATCTTGTAATCTCTCCTCCATGCCAAGTAGAAAGTATATGCGAGCCTTGCCATAGTAAGCAGCTTACTAGTTTAATTCTGGTGGGAGGCTTTACATTTATTGTTATGACCTTTTACTCTAAGCACTGAAGGGGAACATAGAAAAAATTATTACATGCAATAATAATTACTGCTCACATCCAGTAATTTGATCATAGAGAAAATATAATGAGGAACTTATTTGTATTATCCTAACACCACTGATTAAAATTGAATTAGTCCTGATTTACACTTGCCTGAACTGAATTAAGTCAATAATACTCATCTCTATTCAAGGAAGTACTGTGAAAAGATGCCTAATCAGTATGAGTTCTGGAGAGAAGGTGATTTCTTTTTTATTGCTTCAAACTTTGTCTATCAGGAATGGTATGGTAATTCCTCTTTGTGCTGCAAATGACCCGTCAGCCTTTCTAGCCTCTGCAGTAACTTTCAACACAGATTATACTTGAGATGAGCTGTTCATTTTGACTTTTAACACTTAGTGTTTGTATGAGAGGTGCCATAAACTATCAGTGTCTTTAATGATTATGAATTCAAGTCTTGCTTTTTTAAATAAAATTTGTATCCTATCACTAGGTTTCAGAGATGACTGTAACTGGAGCATATTATCTCATTCTGAATGGCCAGTTTAAGGAGGGTTTCTCATTTAAACAACAACAAAAATGTCTTCATTGTCAAATATTTTAAATCTTTGGATATGTCTTTGAGGGACAGCTTGCTGCAACTGCCCAAGTCTGTAAGTAAAATGCAAGATATTGTCTGCATAAATTTAAAAAAACCCAACTTTGCAACACTTAAATCAAAATAAGACAAAGTTTTCATATTTTTCAGAAGAGCAACTAAAACCTCTTCAGGCATAATTTATGCTGTTGACAGCCGTTGCATATATAACACCAGGAAGTCTGGTTTTAATTCATGTAATATTCCTAGGGAGGTGGGTGGCTTAGTTAATAAACTTGATCTTTCACCTTCGGAATCAGATTGAGTTCCCTTGTTGAAACACGTCTGTCTTTAATTTGGATGCTCGTTTACTTATGAAGGTTACCTGCTGACCTGCAAGAATTAGAAATGGATGTCTAACACACATTACCAAGTCCACAGGCAGACGTGCAGAGAGAGGAGCACAGATGCAGTCACCCACGCCAGGCAGAAAGCCAGAGGGGCATCCCATGATGGACCAAGAGAGCTGCAGGCATGGGCGGAGGGGAGGAAAACCATGGCTTTACCATGGTTATTGTGGTAAGGAGACATTTATTGCTACCTGCTTCCTGAAGTTTCTGAGGCTGGAGACACTTATCCCATCCCATCTCCTCTGTGCTGCTCAGGGGATTGCCAGCACCCACCAGCTCCAAAGAGAGCAGTAAGGCTGGGATGGTTGTTCCTCAGTGGATGGCTCAGGGCCGTCAGGGCCTGAACACGCTCACAGACAAAACAATTCAACATTTATGGAGTATGCCCCTTGTAAGAAGGAGGCCATCAGAGACAGGTATTTTTTTAAAGCAACTGAGCCCCACATGCTAACCCAAACCCCAGCCTCAACCCTCCTCTAACCAGGAAACAAAACCCTTCAATAACAGACAATATTCTGCCTTGATGCCCACATGTACCCAGTCTCTTCCTACCATCACGTCCCTGGGGCATTCAGCAATTAAAAGGTTTCTGCATGCCTTACATTCCTTGGCTCTTGCTTGGATCCATCATGAAATACCCAGAAGCAAGTCTGTAAGATAAATGACAGAATCAAATTTTGACTCCTGCTAACTCAAGACAGGAGTCTTTAACACTGTCTCTGACCATAAAGACAAGGGGACTAACCTCTACCCCTGCCCTCACCACTGGTGCAACAAGACACCAGGCCACTTTGTCAGGGGCTGAGAAAGGCCTCCGGCTCCCCTAGCAGCAGAATTATATGTTACTTTATAGGTCCTGGAAACTATTAAAATAATTATGACTTGAAATACAGTAGATTTTGGATCGCTAGGGTAATATCTTGAAGTGCTGGGTAAGGACCTAGTCTACCAACAAGTGTCTGCTCGGTGACTTTCTGTGCTCTGCCAGATCAGCAAGAATAGCCTGTCTGCCTGCTTTAGATTTTGAAACCCTGAACCTAACCCCAACCCTAAACCCTAACCCCAACCCAAAACGTACCTGGGTAGCAGCTCAAACAGCAAGACGTGTGCTACATGCTCAATGTGCTACAGTCCCTCTTACATCCCATCTCCCTGCCCAGATGCTGCAGGATGCTGCAGTAATGATATTCTACAGTACTTTAGGCTCTGGACTTTTAAACATCTTTAACCTCAAACGTACTCAGGGGACCAGCCACTTCTGTAAATCGTGATGTGAGTGCCAGTGCCCCAGTAAAAACAGATCTCATGCTGCCTTTCCGGGCTACACAGGTTGTGACAAGAATAACCTGTCTGGCTGCTTTTGCTTCTCTGACTTAACTGATTTCAGGAATGGGATGGCCCCATGGGCTACATATCACTTTAGGGGTAGATTTCTTATTGTAGAAGTTAATGCATTTAAAGACATTTTTACTGAGGCATCCTGTAGATCTTAGGCAATAAACTATGGGGATGAAGGTTGTTGTGTCCTGCTATATAATTGCATTTCACAATACGGTTCAGGTTAGAGTTAGAAAAAACGAGGCAGCCAAACAAGTTATACTAGATGTATCCTGTACAGACCAGAAAGATAGGGAGAAGACTCATACTGAAGGAAATCTGGGCTTTTTATTTTAGCTTTTGGTCCCCTGGGAAGTTATGATATTAGGGATGGGATTACAATTAGGATATGGGGATATAAAGCATCTAGACACTGTTTTTATGCAGGGCACAGAGAGTAAGAGAGACATCCATTTATAGGCTTAAAGCTGAGGCTGTCTTGGAGTATATTTACTACTGTCAGGCTGGTGGTTAGAGCTAGGGAGAAAACATAAAGCAGCCAGAGGGGCTCTTCATGCTACATCCTACAGCTCCTAAAAAGGCAGGAAAGGAAAGAAGTTAGAGACACTCAGGTAAGTGTCCTGGTCCTGTCTACACACTGCCTTGGTTGTGGGGTGCAGACCTCAATGCATTTAGAGACATTTTTCTTAAGTTGCTCTGCAGCAACAAGGCTTTGAGAAAGAAGGGTCCTGGTCTGGAGACTGAAGTCATTACACCATTGTGCATGACCCAGTGTCTTCCATATTCCAAGAAAAGGTCCCATCGGGAATGAGAGAATATGTCAGATCAATGTAGGTTTAACACCTGAGTTGGAGAAGTGAAAGAAAATATTCTTGATGCTTTCTGCAGATCTAGGAGGAGTTTATGGAGAGAAGTGCTATTTGAGGGGCAAGATCCTTTTACTGTGACTTCAGATAGGGATGGTCTTTTGGTTATTTCTGAGCATATTATGAATAAGGATTGGTTGTGAGGCTGGGCAGAGGGTGAAAATCTGGTGATGTTCTGGGCTGAAGATGTTCCTCAAGTCTCTAGTACATGATGAGTCTTAGTACCTCCCGGACTTAGTACATCCCGGACATAGGACTTCTGGTTGGGAGTAGGGATGAGGAGCTAGAAGCGGCCAAACACGTTTTTCTTGCTGTACATGCAGGGCGTAGGAAGATGATGGGAGAAGAGGTATTTGGCAGCCCCAAGCCCTTCGGTGATGATTTTGGGGAAGGTACTGCTCCCCATCCACCTGCCTTTGGGTTCCAAGCATTGAAGTGCCATCTTGCATGCTACGGGCAGTAGAGGTGGAGGCAGCTGATAGGACTGAGTTTGAGTTTGAAATACCTCCTGCTTAAGTGCATTTCAGGCTGGGTCTGAGTGGGGGTTTGGGGTAAAACAGGCTTTACAGAACCAGAAAGTACCATAAAGCACAGAAAATTTTGATGGGAACAAGAGCTCTGGTCCTTGTATTGTTATTTACTGTATAGGACAGGCAGATTTTTGGTTGTCTAGATCCTGTCCCCATCTTTCTAGAATGAAGAAGACACAAGAAGAACAGACTTTCTCTGTGTTGTGGTTGTAAAAATGCAATCCTAAACCCCCCACCTTGGTTTAAGGAATTACAGCCACAGACATCTATAGACTACCTCTCTGGCCATGTCTCTGGTAACACAAACCAAAAGTAGCTGGAAGTTTGAACTTGAATTCTCCAGATGAAGAATGTCAATTTAATTAAACCCAGATGATACCAATAATGAAAAATCCTCTCTGCTACAGTAGACACTATTGAAAGCTGCAACCCCCAGTGGAGACAGTCTGCAGGAGATAAGGAATTCTCTTTCCTTGAATTTGGCCCATTTTCTTTCCTACTGTGATGAAATCCATGGCCAATCAATAGAGATGCAAGGAAATTTCCCTACAGCATAACAGGACTTGACAATCAAAAAAGTAACATAAACAATGAGTGTCTGAATCCTAGAGATACCAGGAATGTTAAAGCAGTGACGTCTGTTTCCTCACCTTTATGGCAGTGCTGAATTACAGTGCAGAAGGAACATGCAGGGCACAGAGAAGTGGAAACATTCAGGCAGTGCAACTCTTCTCTCCCAGTTCTGTTCCCAAACTCTTTCTGCCCAGTAGAGCTGGGCAGTAGAGTGCTCCAAACAGGAGCACTCACAAAGTTAGGCAGTGGCTTGGCAGTGCCTTGGGTGGAAGTCAAGTAACCAGCTAAAAGCCCAAGCAGTTCTGAAGTCATATGTTTTTATGGGTTTTGAAAAAAAGTTGCCCTTCTTCCTCTTTGGAAATGATCTCACATAGGGCAAATACTACTCTGATTTAACTAGAAATTCATAATAATCCCTGGTTTATAAAAATGGTTCCTCAGCATTTCTGCTTGCCCCTACCTAGTCCTCATTGCCAGCCTTGCTCTGGGAATTGGCGTCTTCTGAATCTTGTTGAATTGAGACCAAGCATGATGTGTGCAGATTTCTTACACAGGAATGGCAAACATAACTGGAGATTAGGAATAAGTTCTTTACTGTGAGGGTGGTGGAGCACTGGAA
>BJBW01002017.1:157135-187162 GCA_004320125.1 Scolopax mira
CCCCTTCCCTGGAGACATTCAAGGTGAGGCTCAATGAGGTCCTGGGCAACCTGGTCTAGTTGGGGGTGTCCCTGCTGACTGTGGGGGGTTCGGACTAGATGACCTTTGAAGGTCCCAGATGATTCTATGATTCTGTGTTACCTAAAGAAAATGCTGTGGGATTTGCAGGCACAGCATAACAGGCACAGGTGCCCTCCTGGGACTATGGTGTTAAATCAGAACTTCTAAGAGATTTGTTGCTTCATCCCTGAGCCACCATCGTTATTGCTGCTATACAAAGAGCACACAGGGAGATGGGATCACATACCTTCAGTGCCTAGGACATAGGGCTGCTCCACTGCCAGGATTGTCTCAGCCTCTATTTTGGGACAGCAGCTGCTGGTGCTCCTCAGCAAACTGTTGAGCCACTGATTTTCCAGGGGTGAAGAAGATTTCCATCCATGACAGTAACTCTGGTCAATGCAACACATTGTCCTGGGATGACTGTTGAAATTTCTTGCCAGCCTCCCCAAACAGAGTGAGGTCATTCCAATCCTTAATTAACTCTATATAAATTGGATTTGCATGAGTCTCAATGGATAGCAGGGCAGCCTTGGGAAGCCATTCTGCTCATGGCCCAGGTGCTACCCAACATCTGTGATGTCTTGGCCTGGGCTGAAGTCAGATACCATGTCAGTAAATTTGTATTTATTACTTTATACATGTATACATTGCACAGCCCGCAACCCACATATACACATGTTTTTGTACTGTACACACAATAATTTCTTATTTTCTGAGGACAATGTTTTAACTGGAAATAATGTCTGGAAGCAGATGGTCTGAGCAGCCTTTGATGAGCAAATGTTTATTGTTAGCTTCAGCAACAAAAGCAGTCATCAGTCAGAGAGAGTGCCACTACAATTGAATGATGATGGATTTTAGTATTTCTTTGTATAGAAAAAGGCTGGGTTGATTGAGCTTTACAATCCAGTATTGTGTAAAGGTTTTATCTGCATAGTCAAGTTTCTTTTATTGGTCTAGCTGGGAGAAAAATCAGATGCGTGCAAGCTTTCAAGTGCCTCTGAATCATTTGTTAGGGCTTCACTTGATTACAGATTTCATAAATGTTTTGCAGGGTTAGTTAATTCTTCAGGAATCTTTTAGTTTAGTTTTTTCAGATTTAGCGATCAATCTATTTTCTGAAAGGGACCCAGCCTTGTAACAGGCGGAACACAACAGGTAGCACAAGGCAAACTTGGTATATAAGAAATATTTTGGCTGAGAAGCAAGGTCAACATGATTGGGACAATTATATGGAAGTGGGGATGCCACCTGTCCATGGTGTGGAGTCACTGCAGGGGGTGAAAGGACACCAGGCCCCAAGGGTTAGTGCTTGAGTCCAATCACTCCATGAGGGTGAGCTCTCCAGCCTCACTCAGCAGCAGGGAAATTGTGAAAGAGATGCCAGGTGGACTTTGCATGTTGTAAAGCCCAGAATTTGTTTTCATGAAAACTCGATATTTTATTTTGTTTTTCTGAAATCTGATTCCAACATACGAATTCATTCCTGTTTCATTCACTTCAAGTCCCACTCAGAGAAACGGGTCCCTAATTTGTCACATTAAAATTTCAATACATTTCTAAAGACCCAGCTACAGTATGCCTCCTGGTATTAATAATATTAATTATACCAAAACCTCTTCCTTTAGAGATTTTTTTAAAGTCTGCCCATTTTATAACTCTAAGAGGATTAAAAAAATCTCACTGAATGTGGATTTTTTTTTTCTTTTTTCTGCAGTTGCCAATATAATATCTTGATAAAATGTAGGTTAATTTTGGTTTGTGTTAACATTTTGGACACTCGTACAGTCCCCGTCCATGTATTCCTCGGCACTGGACTGACATGATGGGAGGTGCTATGAGGTGATATTTCTCACGTGAAGCTGTTTAAGAATTAAATAAGTTTCAGAGTTCCATGACTGGGTCTCATCTCCTGCCATGTGCTCATGCTGGCCAATTCTGTGCATTTTGGGACTGCAAGGTGAGCATGGATGACCTTACAGATGTTCCAGCTTTGTGGAGAATATTTTACTTGCAGAGCTCTCTCATAATCTTTTTTATTTGAAAAGGTTTCTATGAAAGTAATGTGTGCCAATGAACTCCTACAAGAGAGGAGATGGGAAGAAAAAGTGAAAGATAAGACTATATATGTGTGGTGCCTCTGCATATTCACCTTCTCTTCAAATGAGACTGATTGGCTGCCTCTTGATTCCCATGGATCAGCCCCAGGAGGCTGAGGCTTGAGCTCAGCACATTATTTTGGTGGGCTATCCTTGGTGCCCTGCTGTGAATCCAGGCAACTGACCAGATTTTCTGCCTTTACCTCCAGGATTTGTGCTACCTTGGAGGTGCAAACCAACTGGAAATCCTGCAGATGGGATCAGTGGATATTTTTTCTGTGCTGAACAGAGAAGGGAGCTCACCCACAATTCAGACGAGCTGCAGTGAGCTCTGGCTGCCAGACCTGCCCAGCAGGCTGGGCTCAGTTCCCTGGTGGAGGAATGGCTCCAAAGGGTTAAACCACCTTTGTTCCCACTCTTTGGACATGCTTTAGCTGTTGCTGGGGATCTAGCTGCCCAAGATAAAAAGATCACAAGCTCACATTGTTCTTAACTAGCAGCATTTCTCTGTAATTCTGTAATTCAAAGCAGGCTTTGCTCACTTTTGTGCTCTCTTTACAAGCCACGATGATGATAGGATTTCCGAAATCAAAGCTGAGTGCTGAACTGAATTAAGAGAGAAAAAGCCACACAGCCTGGTTTGGGAGAGCAGAGGATAATTGCAGAGGATCCTCCCAGCCGGTTTGGCAGTGGTGGTGGGGGAATGGTTTTCTTCTATCAAACTTGTTTTATTTTTATTGTAAAATAAACATTTTCTGGGCATCAGATGGCAATTACTCACTCTGCTCCTCCAGGGATGAGGTTGCACCAACCACACATCACAGAGGAAGGCAAAACTTTCCCATTTAGATTAAAAGTTACATCAAACAAAGAGAACATCAATGAAGCACTTGGTGTTTGTTTCTCTCAAGACTGGCTCACGCTATTTCTCTAAACACTCAGTCTGTATTAATATGTTGGACTTTGAACTTAGATTTGACAGATAAACTACTCTTCAGCTTTTTGCCCCAGAATGGCAATAAGGTTTATTCTACACTCCTTTATGTTCTTCTTTGCAGGAAAACATGTCAGCTGGGGCAGGTTAATCCGTTCAATAGCTCCAAGTACAGTATTACAAAAATTTAATTAAATGGGTTAGTAAATTTATTAAAAAATAACTGATTATTAGCTAAGGTCACTCACCCTGGCAGAACATAACAAAAAGAGTAATTAAATGAGCTATTTGAAAAATAATGTGAAATTGAGCCTAGAGGAACAGTTATCTTTTGGACTGATCTAAATTTAAACGGCGCAGCTCTGCACACAGACTGGGTGATAGTGAAGTCAGAAAGATGTGATTTCTTGGGTCCTTACGATTATCCTTCCTAAATGTCTTCAACTAACGCTGAAAACAAGTAAGTGGTACCAAAAGGTACATTAAAAGTGGAGCTTTCCATGAAGTTACAGCTGCCCTGTTAACAGTTGTTTCCTGCTTCACAGGGAGAAAGTAAAGCAGTTGAAATGCCACTTCAAGGTGACTGGTTTGCTAATGCTGCCTAAGTAATGGTTACCAGTTCACTTTTATTGCGCTCTTGTTAATTAACTCCCACAATTAAAGAAAACAGAAATTCAATAAGAGGAAATAAGGAGTTCTTAAGTTACTAAATGCTACACATCTGTGAAATCTGGCCAAGAAATATGGTTTCAATACTTGATTTAGCATTTAATAGTTCTTTATTAAGCTTTGGGAACTGAAATGAATCTTCTTTGACCTACATAGCCAGGATAAAGCTATTTTAAATTTTATTGAAGATAAATATGGAAGGAGAAATACTGTCTGAAGTGTATGATGAAGTTCTGTGACCGGTGATGGTACAGCAGGCTGCCCAGCAGCAGCAGACCAGAAGCTGATCTCACTGTCTCCTTGCACTGTTCGTTTTGTCCTGCCAAGGCAGCTGTCTCTAATTTGTTCAGGGGTGAGTGCATCACTCACACGTGAAGCAGATGGACAGACTGACAGATGAGGGGAGGCTGTGAGGTGCCCATCAAGGAGCAGGACCTGCCATGGACCATACCTGGCTCACCATGGACCAGCCGGGCTAGCCATCGGTGACATCTTTGGTCATCCATGCACAGTCACTACCAGGACTTGGTTACAGCTTCATTTCAGGTTTTTTGGTCCAGTGCAGGTGTTTATGAAATCTAAAACAAGACATCAGGAGTCAATTAAACTCAAAAAGAAAAAATCATAAATAATCTCAACTGTCTAATTATGCAACATTTTTTTTCTTTCCTTTCCTTTGATGATGAGGCAGGTGTATTGGCCTATTTATTATCCAGGCTGCCAAATCCATAGGTCTGCAGATTCCCAGGATGGAGGGTATGACAGCAGTGTGATGTTATTTGAGTGCGTGGTGGTGACCCCAAGCATATGTAATTCATAAAACAGTAAGCACTGTTTTATGTTATTTTCCTGAAGGTTATAGAGGATAAGCATTTTACTTCAGAAACATTTAAACAGCGCAATTGGCTTTTTTACCAGTACGAATTAGTATATTAAAAATTATAATTGGATAGAACATATTGAACAGTGAAATTGTCTTCAGTAAATTTTTCCACTTTTCTCCATGGCAAAAGGCACCTACTTAGTCCCACAGTCTTCAAATTCCAATGTCTACTTCCTTTGTATATTAGCGAATTTTTTAACCAAAAATATTCCTGTTTTAGGCTGTAAGGTTAAG
The DNA here is from genome assembly GCA_004320125.1 of Scolopax mira. Taxonomy (NCBI): domain Eukaryota; kingdom Metazoa; phylum Chordata; class Aves; order Charadriiformes; family Scolopacidae; genus Scolopax; species Scolopax mira. The sequence goes on from BJBW01002017.1 coordinate 162,018, forward strand.
TGCTATTTGTGCCCTGTGTGTGTCTGGATGCATCTCTCTGGCAAAAGCTGAAATCTGCATTGGCTTACCTTTCTTGCACTCCACCTGTGTTCGGCTATTAGAGATGACCGACAAAGCACAAAGGTAGTGAGGTTATTTTCTGCTCCTCTGTGATATATAAAAATGTGCTTTTTTGCATTAGAAGTCCAGACATAACCTGCCCTTGAAAATGCTGTATGTTGCTGTAGGAATGAAAAAAAAATAATAAACACAGCAGTCCCAGCAAATAGGAAATTAGTCCTGTTCTACCATGTTTGCAAATGTGAAGCCTGGTGTGTGGGACTACTGATCCTTAAAATCCAGAATCATGGAAAATGCATGTATTTCAATCATCATGTATTTTTTTATGTGCCATGTGTTGTTATTTGATTCAGCTATGTTCATATGCCTTTTTGTTCTATTTTTTAAAGATTAACAGTATGTGAATGGTGAAAATCTATATGTTGTTTCCACGGCTAGACCAAGTTTAACTAGTTCTTAGCACCTGTTTTACTGACATTGTAACTATTTGATGCCAATAGACAGAAATGACTGTAAAAATGCAATCCTGAGTGCATCAGAGTAACCCGTGCTATTAATGAACTGCACTTAAACATGAAAGTGGTAAAGATTTCACTATTCCTGTATATATACACACATATCCTGTAAAGTTAAATTTTGACAGATCTTTCTTATGTCTATGATAACTCACAAGACTGAATATTTAAGTAAAAACGCCAATTAAAAAAAATAAATCATTTTTAACCTGTACGGAATGTGTACGTTACTCTGATTTTGGGTTATTTTTTTGGACTTCAAATAAAACATTTCAGACCTCATTACCACGTGCATTCATACTCAAAATTCAGCCTATGAGGGCATTGGGGATAAAAGCCATGAGGACTTGGGGAACAATTTGCAGACTCAGAGAGCTGGTGCCCACAAGTGACCACTCAGGTGGTCTGATGTGGCCCCTGCATGCACAGGCTGCAGATTTCTTCCCTCCTAAAGGCTGATTTTGTGCGTCTTTCTAACAAACACAGGCACAGACACACACACTAGCCCAAATCTCATTGCAAAGACCACAAAGGATGATGAGCCTACCACCGCTGGTAAATCAGCCCAAGCTTAGTTACTCTTCGTGGCAGTTGCTGGTTCTTACATAGCGACAAGAGTGAGGAAGCCCTCAGCTTTCCTGTGCTGCTTGTGAGCAACATCAACTGGTCTCCTCACTCTCAGGGATCTCTGCCATGGATGATTTAATCATGGTCAAGTCCCCTTGCAGCTTCTTCATCCCTGTAGTAACCACCTGCTACGAGCCTCCCTTCTCACTGCCTACATGGCTTTGGTGCCTGCCCTACTGCCCACACCATTGCACTGCATTGGTAAAAATACAAACATAACAGAGATCATAAGAGAGCCAGATTTTTAATCTGGGTTGTGACCATTTATTTCTGTATAAATATTTGAGTTAAAATTCATTGTAGTACCAAATCAAACACTTTGGAGAAGTTCAAATAAACTGCATCAGTCAACATGGCCGCCTTTATCAACAAGAAATGTCGCCTTCTCCAAAACAGAAATGGTTTGTTTGACAAGATCTGTGCTCCATGAAACCGTACACACCACTGCTGGTTCAGTATTACTCTCATCATCTTTTTCTTTTCTTTTTTTTTTTTTTTTTTGAGAATATGTTCCATTATTTTGCTTGGGTAGAGAAGTAACTTAGCAGTTCCTGGGTAGATCCTCTCCTCCTTTTTCAGTCTTGGAAAAGTAAGAATATATCAAAGCCAGGGGAAATGCCAATGTGTTTACTCCTAAAGTATTAATTTCAGCAATTCCCCAGCCTCTAGGACCCTGTGGGGTAACTTATTTGGTCCTTTTGATTTAAGAGCATTTAATTTTAGTAGACACTGGCTTGAATCCTCCTCATGAAAGTTGATTAACTTTCCACTGCATGTATGTCCTATGAGTTAAATCAGTTCTCCCCCTTTTTTTTCTGAGGGCAAAAGCATCTATTAAATATAGACAGGCCCTTTGTTTGAGCTCTTTTTCTTCCAAACACATTTTGTTCACCACATCATTAATGTTACTGATGACTGAATTTTCATTCATTTCTTTACCTTTTGTCCATTTTATCAGGTGGCTCCGATTTCAACTTGTACTTCACATGTTGCTGTTAACTTTCCTTTTATATTGAAACATAAATGTTTCACTTCTGTTGTTCTGTTCAGATCTCCTTCTAACCAGGATGTTTTTGTGGCCAGAATAACAGTTTTTCCCCCTCTCTCACCAGATTGTCAGTCTGGGTGAATCCAGTAGTATGTCCTTGAGCAATTTCCAGCTTTTGCTAATATTTCCCACTTCAAATGATGTACATTGCAATGGCAATGAATCAGGAACTGACAGACAGAATTAAAACCAGTGTTCATCCCTCCTCAAATTTGTAGAAGAAGTAATGGAATAAACAATGTCAGAATAATTTAATACTGAGAGAAGTAATTGAATTAAAGCCCTTTTGTGTACATAATGTCAAAATGCATAAAAGAAAGTAAGAAACCCATATGTGGAAAGGAAATACAGATTTTCAACAAAATCAGTTTCAGAACATGCAAGTTTCCTACAAATTTGCCTGTTTTGTAAATGCAGACAATTACTCACTTTCTTGCATAAAGCACAGCTGACGGCTAGATGCTCACCCTCTGATTGAGCTAAAACGCAATGCTCAGTCTGTATTGCTCTGCCTGGGTTTGCATCTCTTGCATCTGATGCATCTTTTAGGATGCAATGAGTTATCCCTGGAACTTGCTTCCCCAATGAACTTCCCTGCATTTTATGGTATTTTATTTTACTCTCAATAGCTAGCCCAATTTAGGTGCCTGTGGTTGGCTGAGAGGAGTGCCATCTGCAGGAGTGCTGCAATAGGAGGTGACAGAGGGACACTGGGGCTGGGGACTGCCAAGCTACATGGTGCCCAAGGACAGCACCAAACTCATAGCCAGGCTGGGAGGCAGCACAGGGCTACAGCTCAGGCAATTTACTCTGAGCCCTCCCAGAGTCTCAAGGGATCACTTGGCACATCTGGAGCTACTGAGATGCCTTGGGATCCATAAAAGTGAGGCTGAAGCCCAACAGGAGGCTTTGGAGCAGCTGAACTGAGGCTTAGGGATGCCACTGATATCAGACCAGGGACCCAGAGAGACATACAGAATCCATGCCACTTTGGTCCTTGAGGCAGCCCCTCAGCGTTGGGTGACGGTCAGGCTGGCACCATGAAAAGATAAAGAAAAACGAATATTTTAATAATTATTTGCAACATAGCAGGTGCTCTCACAGAAGTCTCCAAGAACCAAATTCCAGACTGAGAAGGGACCTGAGGGATATTTTCCACATATGGACCCTCCACATTACGCAACATGTTTGACAACTAGTGCTTCAGCATAATGTTTTCCTTTCTATAATATTATGCATGTGATGATGTAAAAAAAAAAAAAAAAAAAATTCTTAAACCCAGATTTAATTATTTTATCATCTTTCCTTACTGTTTTTTTGTGTGTTTAAGCAATAAGTTATGGTGAATTTAACTCCATAATTAAAATATGTAAAGAAGAAATGCCAGAATCATTAGGGTAATGCACATGAACCTTATCTTATTTTCTGGTAAAGTGTGGGACATAAAAACATAGCAAAGTGGGTTATTTAATCAATACACATGAAAAATGGTAACACATGCTCCCAGGACCCTCACTGAAAATTTTTTCTGTATCTTATGAGGAAGATACAGGCAACCCCCTCGCCTTTGTTTTAAAGGAAGTTTTGAGGCATGCCAAACCAGAAATATATACTGTAGAATGTCAAAAGACAGCACCAATTTCACTAATGGCAGACACTTTGTTTTCAGGTTTTCCTAATACTTTAAGAACCAGAGACTACATTAAATAGTATGTGCAGCTTGTGGCTACAAGCCAAAAGGAAGCCCACATGACATTTAGTGCCCTTGTCTGCAAGCTGATAAGAGAGTCTGGATTCTCTAAACTCTTTAAGTGCTCAGTGTCAAGCTGGAATCCAGTAACTGCAGCCTGAAACAACTTACGTTATTTAAAAATGCACACTTAGCTCTAAGAGGTTTCCAAGCACTCTAATGCTGAGGTATTTGAACAGAGTAATAGTGTGCTTTTAAAAAAGCTTTTTATTTTGCAACTTTATGTTCTTCATCTTGTTCAAATATTATTTACTTTCAAATTCATCTGATAGACTCATAAACATGCTACTCAATAAAATGGGACAGGGCTCTGACAAGCCTCAGGAAACTTTAAAAATGTTTGAAGTGTTTAGACTTTACTATATCACAAAGTAGATTTTGCACAGTTTAAGTGTGTGCTCTGAGATCACGTAAAAATACTGGACAGAATTATTCCAACTTCATTATATTTGATGTACCCAGACCTGCCCATTTGCAATGTTGTGTTAATGAACCTGTGTGTTTGCTCCTGCTTAGGGACTCCAGAGCTGTGATAACTGCATAAAATCATGCTGGAATCTCTCTGCAGGATAGTTCCAAATATCACTGGAGCAGGTTCTCAGTCCATCCCAGGTAGGAATTAAATCACCAGGTCTGTTTCTTGCCTATAGACGTGCAAGTACAGCTCCTAACTCACTCCAAGCATTACTATATCTTGCTTGCAAGGAGATGACACTCATTTAGCCATTATGGAGCCATGGCAGGGAGGGGGGATCACAGCCACTTGGTGGGACTTTGCACAAAATTGCACTGCATCTCTAATTCCTTTAGTTAATGAGCATTTAAATGAAACCTGCTGTGCCCATGGGGTGGACTGAGCATCTTCCACCATCTTCTAGTGAATTAACGGAAAATTGAATTTCCAAGAATACAAACTCTTTCCGTATCTGATCTCTGCAGGAAGAAGAAGAGAATTTACAGCTAAAAATTAAAAATAAGGCACCCTCTGAGACTGAAAATTATTTATTCCTCAAAGGAATTCCTAAAACCCTACATGCTCAGCTGTAACAGATACACTTTGCACCTCTGTCTTTACCCGCAGAGGGTCATCTGTCAGCAAACTGAAGTAATCATCTTACCTTTCCCACACCAGGGACACAGGGAGAATTCCTCTGGCTTAATGTTAGCATCTGTAGAAATCGCACAAAGTGGAAGAGGATTTTAAATTATTGTGCCTCCACTGAAGAAGCCTCTAGCACAGCATCTGAAAGATGAATTCCATATATTGAAATGTGTCAAGTGGTGCTAGAGAGCATGGGAAGAGTTCATCCATCAGGGTGAAGCTTTCCACCTCTCTGAGATGCAGGTGCTGGCAGCTGGGGCCAGTGGTCAGCCAGGTGCATCCACTTGGGAGTTATCCTATGCTCCAACCAGCTGGTGCTGTCCAGCTGAGGAACATTACAACTGAAAGTCCTGTGAGTAAAAGTGTGGAGTGAGTGGGTCCTGGGTATTCTTTAAAAGAAGCTACTTAGATAGACAGAATAAACAGAGCTAGGGGAGTCGGTCCAGAGTGAAGACAATGTTGGTTTAAAACTCATTCTGGTGCAGTGGTGAACTCAGAACAAGTTATAGATAAAATAAATAGCAAGTATCCTTTCCTCCTCTTCCCCCCTTCTCCAAATGCCACTGAACAGAAATTGCAGGTTCTGCAGCAGAAAACACTGAAGAGGGAAGATGACACGGTACGTTGACACCAAAGTGAAGCAAAGAACATGGAAAATAAAATGTTTTTACCTGTATCAGAAAGAGAAGTGGAAGCAGTGATACAGGAACATTTCTTGAAAGAGAGATAGTAAAGATATAGAAAAAAATGTTCAGTAAACCCCACCATTTTCTAATTAGGAAAGAGCAAGATAATGGACTACGAGCACATGAGGATGATAAATGACTGCAGTCCTCTAAAGACTAAGTAGGCTGTTGGACAACAGCTATTAGAAATAAATATTTTGAACAGCTAGCAGGTTGAATCTTTCATTTACTGATGCTTATCTTGAAATCTTGAAATGCTTATCTTACAAATCTTGAAATACCATGCTAATTTCAAACATGCCAAAGAAAGTTAATATGATGATATTTTAAAAGATATTTTGATGGGTTGGACATCTATTAATCTGAATATCATATCATGGAAAAGCTGATCCTAGGTTCAATTACAAAAAAAATCCAGAGCTTTTAGTTTGTTTAACATGATCAAATTTGAATTTTCCAGTTAGAAACAAAAACAATACAACAAAAGGAGAGGTCATGTCCTAAAAGCAATATCTATGAAAATTATTTAGGGTTTCTGTGGTTGAAAAAAACTCAGTATAGCAGGGTTGTAGAGCAAGGAGACCTAACATGACCTAACATGACATGAATATAAGGAAGAACAGTGAAAAGATCAGAAAGGGGGTTACAAATCCAAGTATAGCACTGATTATACCACTCCTGCCAAGGCCTTTCCAGGTCAGGTGCAGAAGAGAGCCAGAAAAAGATTTGAGAGATTGAGACAATGCCTTATAGTGAGATACTTTAACCTGCTCATTCTGGTTGGTTATTCAGAAGAAGGACAGAGAAGGCATGATCGTTTTGTTGAATTGCATTCATAGGATATTCAAGGGCTCTTCCAAAGCAAAGAAAGTCATGTAAAGAGGAGAGACACGGATTTGAATGTGTGATTATGATCATATTATAGAACAAACTTCCAAGGCAGATGAGGTATTCCTGTGTCTTTATGTCTTCTGAAAAACAGATTTGCAGTAGAGGCAGTAACTGCTAACACTGAGTGTGAACCTGTTTGTGTTTCACTAGATACTGTATTGGATGACCCACCTGTGTACAAACATCACTAGTTCCTGTGGAGAGAAGGCTGGGATACTGCAGACAGAGAGGTGGTATCAATCATGGTTATCTCAAGGCAAAAAGAGAGAGCAGGAGCTAGAGTGAGGTTAGAATGAGGAATCACATTGAATGAAATAACCAGCTAAATACACGATCTGTAACATCCAGTTGAGTTCCACCAGCTAGAGCTGAAGGGCTAGAACAGCTGTTGAATGAGAAAAGCTCTCCACCTGGTAAGAGGTCTATCCATTGCCTGTGTGTGAGTTCATTGTGGTGCATGGTGGTTGCTCCCTTTCCCTGGGTGGTTTCCAACAGGTCAGGCATGGGGTGAAGGGAAGGAATTCCTGAAGCCTTCAGGAAGGAATAGCTGTAGGATGCAGGATGCTGATGGTGTGGCCTTGGAGGGCCTTTCGTGTGGGTAGGTTTCGGGCTTGTTGCTCAGGCAGAGTCAAGCCATTTCACAAATCTGACAGCTTTGAAACTTTCGAGTTTGCAGTGTCTGTTTTAGAGCTGGTGAAGAGCTTGCATGCCACAAGGCTTTTTTTAACTAAATCAGCTGCTCTAATAAAACATATTATTTCTCCCTGCAAGCATCACTGTACTTGGTTCTAGGTATTAAAAATTTATATTGTGTGAGAATGTGTATTGCATACAGAAATAGCGTACAGAAATTTGATTAAAGCTACCAGGTTTTTCCTTCTTTTGTAAATTCCATTGTTTGTGGTCTGGGTTTTTTGGTTTTGGTTTTGTTCCGATTTCTTTTTTTTTTAGTCACAAACCATGAAGTAACTCAATTTTTGAAGAATTTTGTCCAGGTTTCCTGAAAAAATGGGCAGACCTGAAACATACATCTGGATTGAGTTGAGACCTTGGAATGAAACTGCAAACCACAATAATTTCTTGTGGTTTCTAGTAGCACTGGTATTAATCTCACCTTGAAGGTATATAGCCTACCTCTGAGCTGCAAAGGCAGATCTGCAGCAATACCTTAGATTCAATCAGACCACCTCAGTAACCTCTGCTCTAAGCACAATTTGAAGTGAGGTGTCAAGAAGAGAATTAAAAACCAGTGATTCAGCTCTAGAGAATGGGACAAATGCTTCTTTAACAATATTGAACACTGTGCAGTAAACAAACGGTTCCAGAAGTAAGAGAGAAAATCAAGAACATGGAAATCCCAGAATCCTTATTGAGCTGTTCTAAAAAATTCCTGTCAGCATAATTTTGTTCTATTTGGTGCTGTAACTTCAGAAATCTTGCTTCCCATGCAGTTTATTTTCTTGCTCCCAGGCTTACAATGTGGGTCTTACATAGAAAACATTTCTTCTATTTCTGTCTGTGCTGGAATAGCACAAGTTTAATCTACAAGTCTGATCCAATGACTCTTACATTCTTTCATCATTGCATAGGAAAAAAGCGTAAGGTTTTGATTAAAAAACAACAAAAACTTAAACTGCAATTCAAAATCAAACAAACATAATGCATAACTAAATCAAAACATTAAAAGAGAGAGGAAATAGTTGTATAGTGCCTTGTGTTCATGTGCTATGACAGGTTCAGGTTATTTCCAGAGGGTTCAATTCAAAGACCAAGTTTGTAACATGCATTGAAGGGGCTCAATGAAAACCAAACTTTCCTCTGAAAAAGGAGAAAAAAGTAGCCTAGCAATGGCTACTGGGGGATTTTGGAAGTACAAATAAACCATAAAACTATTTTTGCATTGGCTATAATGGTAAAGCTGCAAGGTAAAGTTCAAGACTTTGTCAGACAACACTGTGCTGTACCTTCCCTCATTTGTACACCCAAGGAAAACTCACTGAAATGTGTAATAGATTTGGTCTGCAGCGAGTATTTGAAGACATGCATCTGTGTCACACCTGCCAAAATCGTACAAGTGCCAATGGCCACTTGTCTGTGCAAGCTGTGTATCTTGGCATGCAATGGGCCACTTCAGAGTCCCTAAGTGCCAGTCTCTATTTTCATACCAGAAGTATCTCTTTCTCCTTAGGTGGCAATTTTTGAAAACAAGATAAATTATCTCTGTCTGCAACATTATTCTGGCTAAATAACTATATGTCAGTTCAGAAAGAAGAAACTTGGGGTGGAAATAGAGACTTGCAGGACAGCCTTAATTCAGTCACTTCTGCCAAATTTTTTTTCCCAAGTTCATATCTGAGTTATAAAGTTATTTCTTTATCATTTTGCTGTACAAATGTGTGATCTATCCCGTTCTTTCTCATAGTGCAAGGAGATCTCAGATTAGAAATGTGGGCTTAAGCTACCCACAAGCCAGCCAAGAACAAGGCTCTTCTCGTCTGGCAGGAGAGAAGTGTGAAGAGTTCTGCTCTGCTCCTGAATGTGAAGGAAGCATGCAGCAGAACAACAGCAGAGATGTAGTGCTGAGATTTCATCACGTCAGAGGGCTGCAGTAGTTTATTTTAAAATGCAGACATTTCAGAGCAGAGAAAGAGGTGCAAGAACTGAGTTTCTGATGGAGACCTCCTATTTTCAGAATTATTCCAGTACTTCCCAAAAAAGAAAAACATTCCTTATTTTCTTCCATCTTCTGTAGCAAATTTTAAAATTAAACAACTCTGACCCTTCCTTCCTGGTCAAAAGAGGGATGGTTTTTAATGATGCAGAACAGAGACACAGAAATCTTCTAAGTTGACAGATATCTCCTATTTCTTTAAAAAGTAGAAGTCTCCGAAGGAAAAATTCTCTCACTTTCCCCAAATGGGCCAGATTATCTCCTCTATTAGTTTCTAATCTCTTTCTTCATTTACCAGCACAACTTCCCAAATTAATCATGAGAGGAAAACTCCATGTAGATTCTCTATGTAAAAAAGTACCATTTTTGATGTCTATTCGCCCTTCTCAGAATCTTTGGACATTTAAATTTTTTTTTCTATTTTGGTTCTAGGATTCCATTTCAAAACTGGTTCCGCGAAGCATCAGTTTTAAGGGTGAGAAGCACACCCAGAAAACATTTTGCATAGCAGTAAAATGTGTAGAAATGGTGCTCTGATGTTGAGGAGGGCTGCCTGGTGGCTGGACTTGGCAAGTACCACAGTGCTGTGGGCATTGCTGCTTTTTTGACCCTGCTGCCATGGAAAGACCCATGCTCTGCTCTGGGAAGACCACAAGTTCTGATCAATAGTAACACAGCTCTGGCTCTCCTTCTTTCTCACTTAACAGTGGCCTTTTGGTCTGAAAGAGTAACAAGGCATGGTCTTAGCTCAGGGAGTCCAAACAACTGACTTCATTTCTGGCATTTGATCTCCTCTGATTCAGAACAGACGATGGATTTTGGCTTCACTGTTCCTTCACCTGCAAACTAGACGCAGTGCCACAGAGGCACGAGGGCTTTGAAATGTTTATCTTATAATTCTGCAAAGGTACTGCTATTATCTAGAAGTACCTCCTCTTCTTCCACAGGTGGATGAAATTCAAGACTCTTCAGACATGCTTTTGCAGTGCTCCAAATAGAGGAGAGACTCTTGCCCCTCATGGAAACTTTGGAAGATGCCTTTGGCTGATACCTCCTGGGAATGCGTTAACATCTCTCTGTAAAACATTGGCAGCGTGGGACCTCTCAGAAAACTGTCATTTGGGCAGGAAGTCTGTTTGGTAACCACTGAGAGTGATTCTCTGGTGGTTTATGTCAGGTATGACTTTATACTCGCCATACAAGTATATGTCTTATGGTACTAGTAGTATGAGGTGGCAGGCGAGACAAATAAAACAGCAGGGAATGAGAACTGCTGGGGCTTTGGCCTGATTTTGAGGCTGCACCTCTGGCAGCGGAACCGCATTTCTCCAGCCACTATATAGTCAGAAGCACTTGGGAGAGTTTCCAAGTATGTAGTAGCTGGAAACAAGGAGTAAAACCTTTCCAGGAGCCAGAAACCATTGATTTCAGTCAAAGGATTTCTTCCTGAAACATACAGCCTGCTAGAGAAGATTTCCAGTAGTTTTTAAAGGTGCCCTAGAGGTTACCCGAAGTGAAGTGTGAATTAAGACTAACATGGGCTAGTGCATCAGGTGAGATAAAACACAGATTCCCTCTGGCTAAAGTCATGATAAGCCTGTCTCCTAGGAAAATAATTCCACATATATCTTGCAGGTGCTTGCTTCAACCAAATAAAAGCTTGGAGAGAGATTTCTTCAGTATTCTGAAAGCAATAACATCTAGGTGATGTAAAATGCCTAACAAAATTCTCCAGCTCATGCTCAAGAAAGTCTTTGAAGTAAAAGAATAGCAGCATTTTATGATTTTGGAGGTGCATGAATTAGTATAAATAGACATCTTGCAGAAGCACAGGGATATATATTTGGAAAGTATATTTAATAGAATATAATAACATATTACACTACACAAATAAATTCTTTCTTTACCATGTGCTATAAAAAAATTGCTCTTCGATGCCTTCTGAAGCAAGAGACATTCATTTAACTCACTGCCTTTCTTGTCCTACTTAACAGAGAGACGTCTAAGTGCCTCACAGAGGAGAAGTCATTGCTCCTGCCATTAATGAAATAGATTCCTGACCATTCCCAGACTACGAGGAGGCCAGTAGTCTTGATGATGTGTTTTCTTTGCTTACATACTAAGTAATTTCGTTTAAAAATAGTTAAGAATCTCTTGTTGCTGTTTGAGTTTGTGTTTTGTCTTTTGGAGGAGGGCAGTTAGCTACTGCAAATGCAGAACCTCTCCAGCTGCTGCTTGAGCCAGGGAGTTTTTTCATTTTATTTATTTATACACCCTTCCTTCCAGCCTGTGCTCCTGCGCTGGTGAAGAAGGGAAGCTCTGCGTCTGTCGAGGAGAGAGGATACCCCCAGTCCTCACTCAGCAATCAGACTGTGGTGAAGCACTGGTGGCGTGAGGACTGGAAAACATGGGGAGGGTTTCCTCTCCAGCTTCCTCACGCTGTGTCCATCCTCCTCCTCACACGCCGTCCTTTTTCTGTGCCCAGTGTCACGCACTCAACGCAGCGTTGTTTGTCCAAAGGAAGCTGAGTCAGTGAGAGGCACTAAAAATGTGGATTTATCTCCTCTTTTTATCAAGTCTGTCTGAGAGAGGATGCTGCTTGACTAGTGGTCCTGCAGGAAACTTTCTTTGTGGCAGCTGCTGGTTTTAATGAAGTAAGTCAGTACATCGCTTTGATGGCATCTGCTTCTTTTTTGCTCCCTGTGCAAAAGCTGGTAGGCTCAGCCCTGAGTAGCAGACATCAAGCAAGCATAAATTAAGGTCTCTGCCTAATCACAGACTATGAATCTCAGTTCCTCTGGTATATTTTTCAATTTATAATTGATAGTACAGCTGCAGTGTGCTGCTTCTGAGACAGCCCAACTTGGAAGAATACATTCCTCCATATCCTTTGCCTTTCCAGCAACTGTACCTTTAGGGAAGCTCTCTGGGAGGCTCCTGGGGCACTGTGGGCATGTCAGGCCTGAAGGTGAACACAGAGCCTGAGCCCACTGGGATTTATGAACTGTGATTCCCTTCTTGAGAACTGAGATGCCCTGGAGTTTGTCAGGTTGTATTTGTACCCGTGGGACCAAGGGGAATTGGCTGTAGCAGGGACATATTCAGCACCTTCTCCATGGAGGACTAACGCTACATGAATGTGAAAAAATGAAGGTCCCAGTTCTGCTATTTATCAGAAGTTTTCATACAAGATGAGTCTGATGTGTGAAGGAGGAGTGAGCTAATATATAGTTGGGTATGAGACACAGTAGATGTGTCTGTAAACAATCACTGAAACCAAACTCAGTCCTCACCTGTGTATTTCTCACTTTTGCCTTCATGCCTTCGTGCTTTACTCCATGGACTGCAACTCATCCTTTAGTTTCCTAGTGCCCGTTGCTTTCTTTTCTTTCTTATATTTTTAGTCTGTGTCTGTCTTTGCTATGGACTTTCTTTGTGTTTTGTACTTTTTCAGAGCCTTTCAGTCTTAAACACTCTTTCATTTTCTTTCCATCTTCTGCCTACTCTCCCCCCGCCCATCCCTCCCCCTTCATCTCGTCTGGCTACTGCCATCAAAATACATTTTTGAAGTAAATAGAAAAGTAACTGCTTCAAAGTCTCTTCCCTCAGAGCCCTCCTTGCCCCTCTCACTGTGTTTGACCCACCCTGTGAGACAGGACATCTGTGAGTGTCCCTGTTCCCAGCAACGCAGAGCCAGCTCTTGTCCCTTGTAACCCTGCTCGGATGAGAAATGCACTCTCATCACTTTCTCCAGTCAACTTTCTTCCCAGCTGGTCAGCCTCTGCCTGCTTCCTGGCTAAACCAGTCAAACCCTTTTTGCTGGTTCTCAGTGCAGACCTGCAGTTTCACTGGGAACAGGTATGCCCTTCTGTCTCTTATAATTACTGGATACATCTAGTCTTTCTTCCACTGCCCTCACATATGGCTTCATGAGCAGTAATTATCTCATACCATTGTTTTAAAATCCCCAGTCCATTTGTGAGGTACAGCTCCCGACATGCCGTGTCTGAAACATCAGTTTCACCACAAGAATGTAGCGTAAGACAGAGGCAGTAACCCAGTTGCTCTGTATCCGCCACGTATACACATTCCTCCATGCAGACACCATCACCTCGTTTCCACCTTGTCCCGATCTCCTCTTGGCCTTCTCAGAGCCCCAAGGACCACAAATGTGAGGGGTTCAAAGGCAGCCTGGTCTGTGGGGCAGGAGAGGAGTGGGGTGGAGGCACTAGGCTTTCCTGAACCCATTGCAATCTGACAAGTGACTTGCAACAGATTTTCTTCCACATACTTGTCCTGTCTCTCCTTGAACTGACAAAAACTACTTTTGCCTTTTGCATTCTTCTGGGAGCTGTTCCACAGCCCTGCAGCACCGCAGTTGGGTCTTTATGGAGTCATCTGTCCTAATCCCAAAGCCTTGCTCTGCGGTAGGAAATGGTCAACTCAAGAACCAAAATCTGGTGTGTGAAACTAGGACTGGATTTCATGGTGTTTTATTGATTGTATTTATTTACTCAAAACTTCACCTGACATTTCAGACAGTCTCATAAGATGCTTCCGCAATTTGTCACAACCTGCCCTTTTTACCTTAAACAATGTTGTCTCATATGAGACCTTTGTCTTTCACTGCTCATGACCTTTATGACATTATTTATGAGTATTTTGAACAGAACAGATCTCAGTGCAGATTCCTGAAATTTCCACTGATAACTTCCCTTTAATGAGTGAAATGACCATTTCTTCTGTGCTCTGTTTCCTACCATTCAGACACTTCTCTATGCTAGCACTTCCCCTCCCTCCCCCCCCCCTCCCTCGCTCCTTAGTTTCCCTAAAAGTCTGTGGGGAGAGGCTTTACTAGATAAGCTTCATCAACATGTCTGTTACTCCTTTCAAGAACTTCAAGTGATTGGAAAGGCAGGATTTACAGAAACCATGTTGACTCTTACCAAGTAGATCATATATATCCAGATCATATTTTTTTTAAGGTGTCCATGAGTTAGATCTTTCACTGTAACTTTTATTATTTTGGCTGGTACAGACGTCAGGCTTACATGCCTCTAGGTCCCCAGATCCTCCTAACACCTTTCTTAACCTTGGTGGTACATTTGCTTCCTGACATATCAAAGAGGTGTTCAGTGAGGTAGACACTATCTTAGTAATTGAATATGGCCAATCTTAGTTTGTCTTGAATCTCTTGTCATCTGCTCCTTGTCGTCTTGTGGGCCCCATCCTGCCTGTTTGTGCCACAAAATCCTCCCAAATTTTGGAGACACCCTGGCCAAGTCCACCCATATAAGAAGGTTCCTTCTGTGTGGGAATCTCCCAGTTTCTCCTACAAGGGCACCAAGAATTCACCATGCTTCCCTGCAACAGTCTTGTCCTCCCTGAGTCTTGCTTTTAGACCTTGGGCTTCAGCTGGCCCCACAGATCTCTGCCAGACTTTTTGATCATGTTATGTTGAAGCAGTGCTTAGCAGCAGCTTTGATTCTTTTCATACAGTTGCTCCTTAAATTATTTAGTGGCCTAATTATATTTTACCTTTAGTCCACTGGAGTGTACCATCACCATTTGGATAAAGCTTCTTGAATGCTGCTTTTGGAAATCAAGCAACCTCTTTCACCTGGTGATTCAACCAAGCAGACTCTTACCCTTTCTTAAGCCCCTTCTGCTGGGTGCTGTACATGTCACCCCATTCCCAGTGTGGTGTCTACCATCCAATGTTTTCCATATTTCAGGAAAGGTTTCTGTATTCTGTATCCTCATTTATAGAGTTTACCTCTTCGCATTTTAGTGCATCTGTGGAAGAATTTTGGGACTCTGCTGCTCAAGTAGGGATGCTGGATCTAAGAGTGTGATGGTGAAACACTAATCCTGTCCATCACTGAGGACAGGGCTGGATTTCCTCTGTGGAGTCACTAACCTGCTAATGCCAGGATGCTGTCAGTGGTAGCATCCCAAAGACCAACCCACACTTTGTGCCCCTGTGTAGCAAAGAGCCAATGCACATGGGATTGACTAAATTCATCCAGTACAATCACTTTTCTGCTCTTGCGACCTCTGATTTCCCTCACCATAGTCAGTCAGGCTGCTGTCCCTGAAAGACAGACAGTTATACAGACCCAGTGCCACATTATTCCTTTTTAGGCCTGGAAAACATAGGTTTAACTGTGCTCAAATTTGTGTTTGAGTAGTCTTCCACAAGGTTTCTGAGAACAATGTAGCTGATACTGGGGTCCCAAATACTAACCTCTATTTATTTTATAGTTTATAATTAATTTTATAGTCTGGTTTTTGGTCTCATTTTCTCTAAATGTTCTTGCTTAAAGAGCAGTGAAGATACACATTTGTAATATGTCCTTGCCACTGTTTTTCTCTTAGATCAGTAGGGTTCGTCAACATAAAAATATTTCAGTTCTGTTTCCTGGTCAGGCACGCCTTGAAAATTACATACTTTCAACATAAAGCATAATTGTGCATGCGAAACTAGTGCTCATTTTGCTTTATAACATGCTTCTCCTAGCCTGTGGTCTCCTGTCATCTTTACCCTCTCCCCTCCTCCTTTACAACTGTTTGAAGAAAGAAAGAACCTCAGAAGTCTGGAAGTGTAACCTTTAACTGCCTGTGCAGTTTCTAATGCATTCCCTGCCGATATTTCAGCCAAGATGCTGAAGCATCCACTGCTTCAGGGCCGAATGGCCATATTGACACAGGCATCCCAGGCAGAAGAGCATCCTGTAGGACACAGGGTCCATCTGACAGAAGGAGTTCTGCTGAGCCAGTCCCAGGGGGGGACACCCCACCACCCTTCGGAAATCAAACCCCAAAAATATTTGAAAGAAACTGAAGAAGCCAGCATCAAACAAGCACCTCTTTTTCCATCATCTCCTCCTGTTGTCACTGTAATCCCCAATACAAGCTGGCTGGAAACGCAGAGAGCCTTTCACAAGATTATCTGTATCAGTGCAGGCTTTGAAGTATGGGCTGCCGGCGTCTCATTACGGACAGAGATCAAAACCCTGAGATTAATGTGGTCCTGGGCCTGCTGGACTTCATTCACACATCACACAAGTGCTAAGCTATCAAAGCGTGGGGCACTGCTAGTGCGTTACCTTCTCAGCCATAAATCCAGCAGCACACACCCACTGCCATTTATTTTTTGAAGCAAATGAGTCCTTTCGCTTTATATCGTGTCTTTTATTTATTTTTTTTTTTCCCTGTCATGAGGCCAAATGCAGTTTGGGAAATTGAAATAGTCTAAGTTGACGGATAAATTGAAGTAATATCCTCAGAATATTTGGGCCGGATGCCGGCTGTATCGTTTTGGGGGGTAAAGCAAACAGGAAGCCATGTTAACCTCAGACTTGCCCGCTGACGGGAAATCCCAGGGTGTGCAGGGCCATCCTGGTGCCAGCCATTTTCTGCTCTCTGCTGGCACCAAGGACTGTGCAGGAAGCAGGTCAGCCTGCGGGGTCAGAGCCTGCGGATGCTGGTTTGGATTAAGCTTACAGCCAGCGTACCCCCTTCAGCTCATCCCACCCCAGGCCATTAGGTCCCTCAGGTAGCAGATGATGGAGGTGCAGATGGTTTTGCTTCCACCTTGAGATGAGCTGAAGATAGGAGATGACTTCCAAGCTTTCCTAGGTCCTGTCCCGCAGCTCGGAGGCTTGGGGACACCAGCTATCCCCAGCAGCAGCTGGCAGAACAGAGGCCAGAAACTCGGCCATTTACCATGTTTCTGGGCTGGCTTTTGCAGACCGTGCTCAGCCTTCTGCTGCCATTACCACGCAGCAAACTTAAAATGAGCTGTGAAATGTAACAGCAGGGTTTGGAGGCAGTTTTATTCGTGAAATCTCCTTACATGCTCCCGAGCGCTGGGGGGAGATGGACGTGTGCCTGGATGGAAATTTTCTGTCTGGATCCACAAGTGTGCCTTGCTGAAGGACTTGTGACTGGGCTTTGAGTGGATCATGCTGGGAAGGTGGTTTGGTTTATCAGCTTCCTGATGGCATATCAGAGAGACTGTACAGGACAGGGTGCAAGAATGTACACTGTTGTCTCACATAACTTCCTTACATTTTAGTTCTAATTACACCTTAATTGCTGGCATCACAACATTAGTTTCTGCTCTGGAGGAGAGCCTGAGAAAGGAGCAATGGGAAATAGAAATGCTGGAGATTGTTACTGCTGGGAAAGGGCTAAATAATGCAGGAAAGAGAAAAGAGGGAGAAAAAAGAAAAGCATGAAGGCAAACTTTGGTCATAGATATTTAAGTATTACTTAACAGCAAATTCTTTGCAGCAATCTGGAAGGTTCCTAAAAATATGTTTTTATCTCTTTTTATTGTTCAAATGTGGTAAAAATGCAAAGAGACCTCCCTTTGGGCCAGAGGATCCTGCAGATGCTGAGCCCAACCCATCATGGTACCTGAGATCTTCAGAGGACTTGCTCCCATGCCTGTCCTGGAAGGGACAAAGATGTTACTTGCAGTTTCCTGGTGGGAGACTGAGGCACAGCAGGATCTGGAGGCTTATCTTCATGGACAACTGTACGGCATAACAGCAGGATCATAACTCCCCATGTGGTCCCTTATGTGTCAGGGTAAGAGCACACAGACAAGGAGGGTTAGCAATACAGCTACAGCATTAACAGTACCCTAATGACTTACTCGGGAGCTTGTGGGGCAGCAGGGACTCAAAGCAGAGTATCTGACAGCTCAGCGTAGTGCTCTGTCCACTGAAGGTCACTTATTTGCAAAATCTGAATGTGCTTCATCCTATGTAGAAATACCTGAGCTAGTTTTCAGTTCTAGGGCTCGTTTAATGAACCATAGCCACAGCCTCAGCCTTGGGACGCTCTCTCCAAAGGTGGAACACTTTTGGTTTTCTTCTCTTCCAGATGTTCCATTGAAGGGGAGATCTCCTCTGTTAAAGGGGAGATTGACATCACCCAAGCTCACAGCAGATATGCTTGCTTGGATGGGAACCATGAAGTTTTAAAGTAGAGTTGACATTTTATAGTGGAACAAGACCTGGAAAACTCTCAAGACATCAATATCCAATGACACCCAATTCCAGGGTAGAGAATAAAGTGGGGGAGGACAGATCCTTTAGATTTGCATCTCTGCCACCTCCAATGTTGCTCCCAGCAATGACAAATATCTTCGTAAGAGTCCTGATGAGGGAAAGCCAAGCTGAGTTGAGTGCACTTTCAGTATGCAATTAACATAAATATACTTTGTGCTAAACTGCCCAGAGTTAGAAACAAAGAGCTTGCGAAGGTCCTAATTGTTTCAGAGGGAATACATGTCATGGAGAGAAAGACAAAGGGGAGCCATGTCCAAGAAGACATGAGAGAGAGGCCAAACCAGCAATTGCCTGAATCCAAAACAGCCCCAGAGGCTGTCTCTGAAGACCTGCCAACAAAGTCAGCAGTGGAATTTGCCAGGGACTTAGCCTAAATCCAGCCACAAACCTTGCTGCTCATTGCAAACGATACATCTCGGTTGGCATTGTGAACCTGCCACACTCACTGTGTGAGTGGCCTCAATTACTGACTTTCTTGCTGGAGTCCAGCAGATGAAAGGAGCAACATCAAGCACATCACTAGAAGCACCACATTTAAGATGAAGCTTTATAATTGCAAGATTTCTTCGGAACAAAAATGTTTGCTTGCAGCTTTTTTCTTCTTGCTCGTGGTCGGCACAGCGAGCGACAGTGTGTGGCAGTGTAGCAAGGGCACAAGGGAGACCTTTGAACTGAATCAGTGAAGAAAAGCAGATATCTCTAGCCCTGCTCATTTCTGAGCCTTCCCTGCCATGGGATTGCCAGCCCATTGGGTTTACTCAGACCCTCTCTCAGTGGCCACCAGATAAGACTCAAAATACAGACGACTCCATCTTCAAACCCCATCCCTCCCTGCAGTATGTCTGTGCTTTCTCGCTGCTGTCAGGCAATGCCATGGTAGCCGTGATCAGAGAGCCCCTCGTGGGCCAGCACGAAGCCTGTGTGGCCAGCGATGTGCAGGCAGGGAAAAGCTCACGCTGCCTTTGATCCTTTCTGCTTGTGTCCTCTGGGATTGGACGCTGAGCTCTGCGGGTTTGCCGAGCTGCCCTCTGGCTCCACGGTGCTGGATCAGGTCTATTGTCCTCAGGCTTTCAACGTGCCCCAAGTGTTCACAGCCAGGATCCTGACAGCTTTCTGTGCCAGGGCCTTTTATACGATGCGGCAGATGAGTCCTTTGTCCCCAACTCAGACTTTCAGACTCCTCTGGATCTAAAGTTTCAAAATTGTCTCCCGGAGCAGCTCACCGCACTTACTCCCCCTCCAGATAAACAAGGTTTATTTGACTTGGAAAAAGGACAATAGTTTTCTTCTTAATTATGAAAGATGCACTGTACAGATTCTCTCTCCGAAGACTGTGCAAAATTGCATTTAGCAATGTTAACAATGAAGTTACAGTGTTATGAAGAATGTAGCTCACATCTTGGGAGCCATTTGTCTAACCTTCAAACTGGTTGATGGTTTTCATCGCTTTCCTTTGTCACTGAGACTTCCTTTATTTGTCTGTACCTCTTTCTTTTATACGAGATGCAATCTTTTGCTACGTAGACATGAACATAAATATTTAGACACAACTGGTGAAGCTTTCAGATGTTTGCTTAGGAATAAATCTTTCTATGAGTCCTTGGTTCAAGATGGAGGCAGGAAGTAATTGCCCATGAAATTCCCTGTGGGTTGGCAAGAAGAAGGGATACTTCATATCTGACGAAGGATGGCTTTGGGTAAATGGGCCGCTGGAAGCCAAACTGCTGCTGAAGAGCAAAGCTGTTTGGTGAAAAGTTTTGTGAGATTTTGGTTTGTTTCCCAGCAGCTTGAGGACATCTGAAAAGGAGAAATATCAAAATGTTGTGCTCATGTGTTGATGCTTTCTTCCTGTATCACACTTAAAGAAAAGAGGAACATGTGTCTCCATGTCAGAAGCACCGTGTAGGTGTAACAATTCAGTAACTGTTGTGACTTGGGCCAAAATCCTCTGAAGTGAAAGGAGAGCCACAACGAGCTCCTTACAGGTTTTGGACCAGATAAATACATAAACACGAGCTGTGATTCTGGCTCAGTGTGTTACTACAGCTGACCAAGTCACCATGTCAGCTGAGGCAGAGATTACCTATGGATGTATGCAGGTTGGGCCATGGAAAATGCAAAGTAATCTGATTTTCTCAAACCTTCTTTCTCTTAGGCTGTGTGTAGTTGCATTACTTGGCATTTTGAAAGTGTGTACAGCTCAGGTGATGCTCAGCAACTGAAGTCTCACCTGACCATGTTGCTGGGCTTTTAACTGGTCAGATTCATCTCATTTTCGAGAGTGAAAAAGAGCCTCCTGTTTCAATGACATAACTTGCTTGCTCAGCTTCCCTACATTTCAATAGGTTTCCATTAGAGACACTTTTTTTTCAGTTTTTCTGTCTTGTGAGTAGTAAGTAACTTGAAATACTTGGAGAACATCTGCTTTGATGCTTATTGTCAGTCCAGCTTCCATAGTTACCTAGAAAATCCAGAAAGATTATTTTTATAAAATGGCAATGAAAAATGTTGAATTTGAAAATTTTCAATAAAGGAAAAGTTGCACATATATGTCTTTTTTTGACACTTCCCACTTTCTAACACTAACATCTCTGTTTAGGAAACAGAATGGCATTTCATAAAGTATTACAATTGCAGTTTCAGTTTGCAGTGGTGTATTTTGTCCAACAGACTAGGAGGAATAGCTTTCATCCATGAGAGTCATTCCTTTAGCAACTGAATCTGCAATCTTTCACCAGGTCTTGCTTTTAGGCTCTCTGGGAGTGTTCCTCCTACCCATCCTTTGCAAGTGAGACTCATCTTTCTGCTCTGCAATGGCCAAGAGGCTCCGGAGCCTTGTGAGAACAGCAGAGTTGCCTTTGAAGCACCCCTATTTGGAGATCAGACCAGCTCACAGCTCCAGATTTGGAGGTTGGGGGGACTAGGGTTTTTTGGGTTTTTTTAAACCCTTTTGTGTTATGTGGCTTAGAGGTACCATGAGGTCACATCCTCCTGGATTCCTTGTCTACGTACCAGCACCTGGTAGCTGAGGGCACCAAAGGTATGGCAACTCAGCTTCAGGAAAAACAAAATTAGAAACAGCAGAAGCAGATGCCAAACAGTAGCTGCATCTGGATTTTGGGTGATCGACTCCACATGTATTTCCCTGTTACTGCACAATATCCTAAGCAAACATTTTAGTCCTCCTTTGCAGCCCAGGATCTCTTCATGTCTAAAACCTGGCTTGAGCATGTTGAGTGAAAACTCTGCTAGACCACAGCTGGTGAGAAAGCGGTGGTGCAGTGGTTACATTGCTTATTGGAACCACCTCCCATGCGATAACCATGCAAAGGCATTTCATGAAATGCATGCACCACAAGATGGGGAATGTAAGGCAAAATGTGTAACTCGAGAGACAGTGTGCCCAGATCCTAAGAATCTGGCCCTTGTTATATTTAGCTTATTGAAATCAGGAGGTCTTGGTCACTCCCAGTTTCAGCAGCTACCAGACAACAAATTGGATGTGAGGTTATTCTCAGCTTTCCATTCCTTTCTTTTTTTAATGCTATTTTTTCCTTTATGCAGATGTTTTTAATACAGCATCCTGAAATGCTTACAGCTGTCAGTGTTTAATGAGCCTCTAACATGCCATTTCTTACTATCACTTCATGTCATTAATCCATATTCCTTACAGAAAAAAATATGTTTTATTGTAGGGTTAGCAGTATTTCTGGAATAATATAATTCCTGTTTGTCAGCATCTATTGTCAATCTTTTTTATACAAAGATTTGCATTTGCGAGGGAGAAATGTACACATACATATACACATATTATATGTTTTTATTGTTACAGCTCAGTAGGAGATGAGCCAGTAAAAAGCTCATCTGAACTTCTTGTAATTATAGCAGGGAAAACATCCCTATGACTTGATAACCTGATTACACAAGTTCTTCCACAGGAGCTCTTGGTCCCTGGAAGAAAAAAGTGAGGAAAAAGAAATTTAATTCCTCACAAGAGTAAACTTGCTCATAAATATAAGGGCTAGATAAAATGTGTATGTGTGCATTTACTATCATTATTTTTTAAAAATCATGTAAAAGTATTTTAGTAAACAAAATGTGGCTTTAATTTATTTTAATGATAATTCCGGATATACAAATAAAAGCAGTTATAAAAATAAAAGGAATAATGAAAAATAAAGGAAAAGCCAAGTTTTCCAAAGAGCAACATCTCCCATTTCATGGTGGCACCGAAGCAGCTGTCTGTGCGAAGTGCTTAGCCCTCAGCAGAAACCATGGCCCTGGAGTTTGAAAGGATGGTCATTACAACTGGACTCCTCAATTGGGGGCACTAAAAGCCTGTGACCAGAGCAGGTTTTGATCAAGTTTGAGAAATATGGCTCTAAATGCCAGGCGGCCTCTCTTCTGTTGCTAAGCAGTCAGCTTTACTGTGCAACTCTTGGCTCAGGAAGGGGTGTGCGTGTTCCCAAATGCTCCATCATAACCCTGCTGCTGGTCTGCCCTGCAGCCTACTGGGGTTCTGATGTGGCACCCTGGGGTTTGACAGAAATGGCCTTTTTTTCTTTTTAAGTTGTTGAAACGCCCTTTTATTCTCTTATTCTCAACAACAAGATGCCATCACACTATACAAAGAGTACACAGATCTTGTGTGTCCAACCCTTCAATGGTTGGAAACCTCATTGTTGCTGTCCCTTCTTCTCCTCTCCTCTCCTCTCCTCTCCTCTCCTCTCCTCTCCTCTCCTCTCCTCTCCTCTCCTCTCCTCTCCTCTCCTCTCCTCTTCCTATCTGAGGACACCAGCCATGGCCTCCTGTATCTCCCCAAGGCTGTTCCTTCATCCCTGCCCCTTCTAAACTGCAGAGCCCCAAAAGGCCAGGTGCCAGAGGTCTAAGGATGCACTGTGGCCAGCGTGAGATGGCTTTCAGCCAGCACAGCATTATCTGGAGCTCAGCGTTGCTGCTGGCCTGGCCTGGTTTTGAAATATTGCCTCAGGTGCTGAAAAGTAGCAGATGGGTTCCTCCACATCACTGCAAATCAGAGGAAATACTTCAGCTGCACAGGAACATCTCTGGCACTGGTCCGGGAGCCGGAGGCACTTGCCCATGGTGTAGCCTGGACGGGAAATGGCAACTGTGTCTCTAGAGAAAAGGGACCCAGATAAGTCCCTATCACTGCCACGATAGTGCTCTGGAGGAGTGGATCTGAGTCCTGGCCCCAGTGGAGGTGACAGAACTGCTTGCTGCCTCCCTGCCCATCCCAGGGGCTGCCCCACACCTATAAGCAGCACCATAAGTTTCTTGAGCACTAAAAATTTTATTAAACTACTAGTTCTTGCAGCATCTCTGGCATCTCTGTGAGTGGTCTGACCCAACACAAAGGCTGGCATGGCAGGAAGAGGGCCTATTCTTGTGTTCTTAGATTGGTGCTTTGCTGGCCTGTGACAGGAACCACAGGTAGCTCTGGCAAAGCAAGAGTAGACACCACAGTGTGGGTTTCCATTAGAGACATATTTTTTTTTCAGTTTTTCTGTCTTGTGAGTAGTAAGTAACTTGAAATACTTGGATGGGGCATGAGCCAAAGGTAGGGGACACTCCAGGTGCCCTCAGTCTCCCAGTGATGCTCAGGGAGTCTGCTCGAGGCCAGTGCAGGGGACCATGTGAACATGTGGAAGGGGTCATCTATTTTACGAGACTGACAGATCGAGCAGGGCAATACATTTGACCACACAACCTCTTCTTTGATGGTAAGGAGTTCCTCCCAGCCTGTACTGAGCACAAATTTTCTGCTTCTGTGTCAGACATGGAAAAGGGCATGTGTGCCCGAAGGGCTTGTCCATTCTTTCCAGCTCTGTTCCCTCTCTCCCCAAACCTTGCCTTGCCACCACAGCTCCCACGGTGCTCATGCCATACATGGATGGTCACCAGGGATTTACGAGTGGGAAAATGTTCTCCGCTGACCCTTGGTGCTGATCTGAGCTGGGATTCACTCTGGCAAAGAACACCCCTTATTTGAAGGTCTGGCTCCCTATGGCTGGGAGACTACTGGTAGTTCATGAAGGCAGCTAAATTGTGGGCGTGTTTATTGGAATTACAAATAGCTTTATACAGACGGGTTAGCCTGGTCACTGGGAATTTGTATGGGTAATTATGGGCTCATTATTATCTTCCCTGCAGCGAAGACACATGACCCAGTAGTCTGAGGAAAAAGTTGGGCGCCAGGAACTCCTGGACTCTAATCCCAGCTCCGACACTCCCTGCTCTGGCCCCGGGCAAGTGACTTAACTTTGTGCCTTGGTTTCTCTGTCTGTAAAATAGGGATAATATCTCTGAGGAGTGTTGTGAGGATTAATTAGATAATGTTCACTTAATGCTTTGAAGATATGAAATGTGAAATCTTATTATGCAGCTTGGAATGCTTTCCAGGCTCTTTTGATTTCTGACCGCACGCTTTCATTAGATCACCTCCTTCCCCGCGGAGGTGGATTCGCTTGGGAGCCACCCCAGCTAATTTGGGAGTTGTTTTTTTCCAATAGCTTGGAGCGGTTCCCAAAGGCTCTGACTCACACCGGCTCGCTGGAGAAGCTGCCTCTGACACCTGACCCTGGCTGGGGAACGCCTCGGTGTGTGCTGGCTTTTGGGAGACAAGTCAGGGAGTGGCTGGAGACAGGATGAATCAGGTTTAACTGTCTCTCATGAAGCCGGGGATGGATTTTGC
>BJBW01002018.1:0-61971 GCA_004320125.1 Scolopax mira
GCAAGTTGTGCAGTACTCTTAAAATTTGACTACTATCTTATGAATGCCAGAGAGCCACATTAAGGGTTTCAACCCCCACTATGTGTGGGATAGCAACATAACAACTTAATTATGTAAATGTTGTGTTAATGTTGTTTACTTGCATGGAATAATAGAAGAAAGCTCACCAAGTCTGATCCACTGCTTTGATTTCTATCATAAAGGTTAACAGGGAACAAGTTAGATAAGAAATTAAATGCCCTGATATAGCGAGTTACTGCGCTGGGGCTCATTCTGAGTGAGTGAAGTGAACTTTTCTGCGGTTATGTGTAAACAGCAGCTGACCTTCTGTATTGATGCGAGTGCTGATGACGGGCTGTGGTCACTGAAACTAGATATGACTTGCTTAGTCAGGTCTGCAAACTTGTTTAGATGCATTAAATGGCAGTTATTTTTTTTAAAGTCACCTGTAAAGAACTTTCTAAAAATAAGTACTTCATGTCTTTGGGAAGATCTAGAATGTAGGGCTTTGTGTATTTCTTTTATTCTGTCCATTTGAAATCCTAGATGTTTGAAGACCAGTTCTCACTGTTTTGCTGTAGAAATCTATGTCTATCTGAATATTTGTGTTGTGCCTTAAACAAAGGAAACATGTTGAGTCTTCATTCTAAATGGTTTTGTTTTGTTTTATATTAGAATATTACACACTACCATAAAAATAGTAAATAAAGCAAGCTATCTGAAAAAAAATATTTTTTTTCAGTTAACTTTTTGAAAAGTCTGTACAAAAGTGTAGCAGTAAAGTCAAGCAAAACCAAAAACTTAAAGCCTGTTATGCTTTAAGTACCTGTAAATTGGGAGATGCCTAGAGAAAAAGGTGGTACATATGTAAGTGCATTATGGTTACATTATTTCTCATAGCTCTTCTGTCTCAAATAGTATGTAGGGTGAATGAGCTAAGAAGCAACAAGAAGAGACGATTCTGGGCTCGACCTGAAGGTCCAGCTCTGTCCTAGTCCTTTTGGGTGGTGCAGATGGTGAAGGAACCAAATAATGGTTGCACAAGTTGCATAATCTTGGGATTTCCTAACTTTGTATTCTTTGACTTTGGAACCTTAGTGTTCCACGTATGATATTTCTAATTATGGGGTTCAGAATTCTCAGTGATACTCTGCAATGAAGATCAAAGGTGCTTTGCTGCCACTACAGTCAGCATCTGTGAAGCGCTTCTCCAAAGAAGTTGTGGAACTAGCTTTCTAGCCAGCAGAGCTGTGTCATGATCTTTGCAAAGAGAAACCCTGATACTTGTTTACGAGAATGAGTAATATTGTTTCAAATTTCCAGCAAGCAGCAAAGAGTCAGGAAGGAGATGGCAGCCAATACTTGAGGCTTAAGTCTTTAGGGAAGAAGAGGCCGATGGATCTTGTTGCTTTAATAACCTTTTTCTCTGTTTCTCCAGTTCTATAAAGCTCCTTATTGACTTCTAAGATGCCAGTTTTCTCAAACCATACAACTGGGCCAGCTCCTGTGCAGTAGAGAGTTTTTTGTTTGGTTGTTTTTTTTCTAGTGCTTGAGTGGTGCCACGTTAAGTGATGCACAGGAACTTAATGCCAGTGGTGCTGGGGATTGTTCCTTCTCGTTTCCATTATTGCCTTTTTGTTCTTTTTTTTTTTCCACTTATTTAATTTGTATTGTCAAGAAGCATATGACAGCACTAATAGATTCGTCTCACTAAGAAAGCTTTTAAATTTTACAAAAATCATTACTTAAGTAATTTAAAATGTAAAAAAAAAAAAAAATATCCTTGAGATACCAGACTGATTTTTGAATGTTCCTCTTCATTCTAATACTTAATAAATGTAACTCTTTAAAATGTATTCATCAAGATAGTCATCAGAAACAAGTTCCATTCTTTCTTTCTTCTATGTGGATCTCCAGTTTTAGCTAAGGAAAGCCTAAATTGTGTGTGTTTACGTGTATCTTTTTCATGAAGGTCTAAGTATTTTCTAGAAACCTCTAACTTTGCTTTTTTGCCTCAGTTAATATGATTCAGTGTATGCTTTGATTTAATTTTACTGTAATTCTGTTTATCCATGAGACTGGATAAATAAGATCAGAAACTCAGGCAAAGATTAGTCCAAGATGTGGTGGTGCTTTAAGGTGAACGTTCTGGCTCACTTTTTCTCTCCCTTTTTCTGTTCTTGAGATCTACACTGTAAATACCCTTTCTTCAATGTGACAGACAGATCACCAGTAAGGAACAGCATCTTGCTCAGTTCTTGCCACTGCTTTTAATGATGAATCCCACTGGGGAATGGTCATCAGTATTACTTTTAGATCTTCATTTTTTTAGATTATTTTAGAAACTGTCTTTCCGGAACTAAAGCATTGTTTCAGTTCGGTTAAAGTTTATGTCCAGGGAATGTTTAGCCAATCTTCTCAATGTTCAGTTCTCAAATGAGAGCTTGATAGTAATTTTACAGGCTCCCCATCATTTGAAGCATTAATGGCATAATGGTACTTTGAGAGTACAGAATCATAGAATCGTTTTGGTTGGAAAAGACCTTTAAGATCATCAACTGTTAACCTAGCACCAATTAGTTCTCTAATCTAGCATCTCTGAACCGAAAAGCTCTGTGTACCATAATGAGCATGAAGAAAAGAGAAAATGCAGGTTCTGCCCTTTGTAGTTTAATGCAAAGGCCACCCATGCCATTTCTCCCTGGTACTGTGGGCCTTGCAAAGACACTTTTCTTTAACTTTTTGCATGACTTGTCTGAAATAATTTGAAGGATGGTATATGGCTGTGTAATCTTTAGTGTTTCTTTTAAGGGTATGTGGCTCCTACAAATAATGTTAAAGGTTGTCCTAATTTAAGGAAGACTTGAGCAGTTGAAGAGCTACATGGTGAGTGAATGGGGGACAAGGAAAGAATAGTGCCATTGATTGTCCTGCATGTCAGATGCAGCTCACATGTTCCTGCTCCAGATACAAAAGATTACTGCTCTTCTTCAAGTTTAAGCCGGTTCTTTGCTTGCTTGTGGCTCTCTAGCAGATGACCTTGGAATAATAACCGCAGTTCATATGAGGGTAAGATGCAGCGTATCTGGGAGTCTTTTCTGCTTAGAAGTTTGAAAAACAGATGGGGATATGGAGAAGAATGGGACAGTGTGTCCACACATAGGCTGTATGACACAAGGAGTTGTATTTTACAGTTATATTCTGTCCAAACACTTGGAGTGGAAAGGTGAAATAGGAGGGAGCTGATGCTCACTACAGTTATAATTGTGTTGCAAAGTTAACAGGATTCTGTGTCCCAAAAGACGAAACAACTGTAGAACTGTCTTTTGTGAAATTTTGGTGGTGTCATTTTATGTCTGTATAATTCTTGCTATATGTATGATGTGCTTAATATATATAAATATATATTAAGATATATATTAATATATATGATGTGGTCTAGGCAATCTCTAGAGGTCCCTTCAAACTCGACCATTGCATTATACTACATACCTGGCTTGTGATTAGGACTTCTGCTTCTTGCTACAATAATTCAAATCTATAGTAATGCATTGCTCAGTTTGGTCATCTTACCTAGAAGTAACTTGTAGAATCTAGTCAATTTGAAGAAACCTTAAATAATAGGTTGGATTGTTATTGTATGTGATCTTAACGTGTTTCATAATATGCAAAGTAATTAGTGGTATAGAGAAGTCCTACAGACTGAATAGAAAAAATCTGTTGTTAGGAACAAGATAGTAGACTGAGCAGACTAGTAATTTGCATGGCAGCTGTTCTGTTCCTGCATACCCCTTCCCCACTTCTATGGATTTTAGTGGGGAAGGAGGCTATGTTTCTTCTGGGTTTGTCTATGTGTGCCCTCAGGCATGATGAATACCTATCTTAGTCTCCAAAGTCTTTTAGACGTGATCCACTAAGGTCAACAGCAAAGGCAACAAAGCCATCCATTTTATGGCAGAGCGGGCTGTACAGCTCTCTTAAAAATACATATTTCTAGTCCCAAAGAAGAAAAGTTACAATAGCAAGAGCCTAAGTAGGTTAGGAACCTGTAGGAGTTCCTAAAGGAATTTGTGAAGAAAAAATAAAACTCGTTTCTCCAAACAAAAGTGATGAAAACCCAAGTAGTTTAATGCTGCAGACAGCTTTCAGATTTTTGTCTGAGAAGTAATTTCCCTTTAGTGGTGATATTTATTTTATCTTGAGACTGCAACAATATGCATTGTACATAAGGTATTTTGTGGCACTGTGTAACAGTGGATTATTGGGATGTGTTCTGACAACCTTATAGGAGGAAGAGACAGGAGAAGCATCTAATGAAGCATCGACAGAGAAGTTGGAAGCTTTTTAACGCTGCCCTTAGTAAGAACAGTATATCCATTGAAATGTAAATCTTTATGTATATTCAAGCAATCTCTGACAATACAAAGATATAATCTGCATGAAACTGAAGAATCTGTAAGGAAAGAAGCAGGCTTCAATGCCCAAATGAGCAATCTAAATTGAAATTAACTCCTATTGCCAAATTCCAGCTAATTTTCCTGCATTAAGACTCTGCATGTCTTACTTCCTCGCATCTATGCATAAGGGTCTATCCCTTCCCCGCTTCTACTGGCCTCCATCTCCTGGTTCCACATCCCTAGTTTTTATGCTGAGGTTCTGTCTTTCCTCTGAATTTGGGTGATGGTTATTCCTTCCTGCTGAGTTGTTCGTGAGGATAGAGCTATGTAAGAGAAGGGGTGGTATTCTTAATAGAGAGGGAATTTTGGAGGAGTTTAGCTGGCGGATGCTAAGCTACTGCATCTTGTGAAAAATACACAATTAAAATACCTTAGAATTGACTGTCCTGGTAATTCATAGTGTCAGCAAAAGATACGTTCCCAGATAAAAATTTGATTTTTAGGACTAGCTTTAGAAGTACAGAAGTACCAGAACTTTTTAGTAAGGCTGTGGATTTTGATGGGTGGTGTATGCATAGGAGTAAAGGGCATTACAGTAGAGCAGGGGAGTAGTAATACGTAATTTTGTTTTGTCTCATTAGAGAAACAGTCTAACAACTTTGGTTAAAAGTTTCCCACCTCTTTCTAA
Source organism: Scolopax mira (assembly GCA_004320125.1). Taxonomy (NCBI): domain Eukaryota; kingdom Metazoa; phylum Chordata; class Aves; order Charadriiformes; family Scolopacidae; genus Scolopax; species Scolopax mira. Next base: position 5,086 of record BJBW01002018.1, read on the forward strand.
TCCTCTCAATAAAAAAACCCCACAACCATATCCAGATTGCTGCAAAGAAAGTATAGAAAATGTTGACTGGAATGGCAAAACCTGATATCTATAAACAGCTCTGTAAATGAGCTTTAGAATGGAAGCTTCCAAGACATCTGAAGGGTAGGTGGACATGTTAAAAAGGCATCATCTAAGAAATTGTGTATGTTTTCTCTGTAATAAAGCAGTGTGGTATCTGCGGAAGTAGGAGCAGCTGTCTGTGTGTGCACATTAAAAAACCTTGTCTGAAATGGTACCAGATGATTTCTCAGGTGCTCTGATTCAGTGTGTTCTTTCAGTCCATCTGGTGAGATAACTGTCAGTAGTTACCGGGCTTCCTGAATTTCAAAGTTTGTAGTTCTTGGGTTAATATCCTGAAAGTATAAATGTGGTCCCGAAGGCAGGTTTTACAGCAGTAACAATATATGAGAGACATGGCTTCAAAAGAAATTAGAGTACTGTAAAATTTCAGAACTATCTCAATTTCTTTTGAGCAAAAGTGAATTAAGCCACATCTTATTTTTTTCATTGTGCTTTTTCTCAAAACTGACTATCTGAAGTTGGACGCTGGATTCTCCAGTGTGATGGATTTGAGATATCTTTGTTAGAAAGCTGTACTTCATAAATGTTTAGTTTTCCTTGATCACTTTGAATATGCTAAGTTGCTGTAAAATGTGTGCCCTTCTTCTTGCATAGCATCAGAGGAGAAACAGCTTTAAAAGCCTGCAGATGTCAAACTGTTCATGGCAATTTGACAGGATTTATTCAGTTCTCCATACAAGATTTGAAGTACTGTCAAATATAATTTTTTTTTTCCTATTTTGTGTTGAAAGACAAGAACTTTCCAAATGCAGCAGTCTGGATGAGAGCTCTGTTCTGATAACTTCCATGAGATTTGCCCTTTCAACCTTCATAATCATCTTGGTGTCCAAGAAAACAATCTGTGGACAAAAAGGCTCTGGAAATTTAGTATGGCTTTCCCTGGATAAAAGTGCTTTCCAAAATATTTAATTCTGAAGAGAAATATAACGTGTTTAGGGAAAAACACGGTTTGCATCTTGAACGATTCAAGCCAGAGCAGACCATTGGGAATGTGTCTATGACAAGCTATAGGCCTTGGCCTTTCCTGAATTGTTACCCAGTTCTGTGTCAGTAAGACTCCTGGCTCTGCCTGAACTGTTTGAATTAGACAATGGGCAGTTTTTAGATACTACTTTTATTATTATTTAATAAAAATCCAAATAATAGAGAATCCACCATAAACCTTGGTAAGTTGTTCTTGCTGTTATGAAAAGGTGCTGCTTTTTTTTTTCTTGCCTTGCCTTTGTCTGGCTTCAGTCTAGCAAACAAGTGATAGAATTAGTCTTGAGGCTCTTCTCAAACTGTCTTGTTTAGTGGCATCCTCCTGGAATTGTGGCTACTGGGACTGAACATGGTCATGGCTACATACAGAATTACTGGACCTCCCCTTTCTCCTGTTAGTTCCCTCTTATGCATTAGGGAATTGCAGGAGCTGCTTGGACTCTGGAACAAGAGGATGAGTTTTAGCTGATTATCTCTTCTGACCTACAAAACTCTTATTACTGTCTCTGAGCTCAGTCTTCCCTCCTGAAAGGATGGCCTATGTGACTTAGTCTTAAAATTTAATCTTGAATGCATGACTTTGGCTATTGTTAAAACTCAAGTGGTTTGCTGATGTTCAGATATCAGTAAATCATGATTGTTCTCTTCCTCTCATTTCCATTATCTACCTGTTAATTTTCCTCGCCTTCTGATCCCCAGCCCTCCATTGCAGGTCATTCTAGGGTAATTCTCCAATTTAAAGAGATGAATTGAAAGCAAAGAGTTTAAAAGCATTCACTGACAACGAGGGTTGAAAGTCCTGCTGAGCAGAAAGCCCACAGGAGTCCTAATGCTCTTAGGAAAAAAAAAAAGTCACAACTTCTGTAACATCTTGTAACATCTGATTTGGGAGCAACCCTACCTTTTATGGTGTACAACAGGGGAGAAAGTCCTATGAAATGAAGCATGTTACGCTGGTGTATAAGAAGTCATAATTGATCTACTCTGAGATCCCATGGCAGAAAAAAACCCATGGTTTTGAGTGGATGTACCGCTCAGAAGAGGAGCGATGTATATGGGGTGTTGTAGAGACCTATCCTACCATTGCTGATGTACTGTCATCGATTTAGTAATGCAGGAGTCCTGAATCTAATCCAATCTAAGTAGTTATAGCCTCCAATAATTACACGGACTTAATTACTGCTAACTGAGAGAAGATGTGGGCTAAGTGGTCTCAGATGTTAATCTTGGTTGTTTTTTAAGGGGTCAGAAAAGTGTCATTAGTACCTACCAACCATTATGGTGTTTCAACATGTCTGGGAAAAGGAACATTGTACTTCCTAAGGAAGTACAGCTCCTGGGGAGTTGCTACTTTCCAAATGCACCATGGGTACCAAGGTGGTCATTATATTGGTAAACAATTTGTTGCATTCTGCTGAAAGCATGAATGATAAGTTTGACCAAGGAGCAAATAGTTATTTCCAGGTGTCTAGTAAATGACAGCCTTTCAATGGAAAGCCCAAGAAGAGTATTTTGGTGTCTGGAAAAACACATGAGAAAATTTTGTCTTCTCATGCATAAGAAAGGTGACTAGCAAGATGTATGAAGGGAGTTTCATTATTTATTAGGCTTAATCAAGTTCTAAAGCAACATTCAGTTCATTTTGTTGGACAGAAAGTCACTGGGAATGTCACAGCCAAAATTTAAGGCAGTTTAGGAATCTCTGGATTTTTCAGATAGTAACAATTTTTTGTATTTAAAATTGAGATATCATTTTAAGATGGTAATGCTCTTTCAGCCCGTGTTTGCATCCTGGGTGAAACTGCCTGCCTTGTTTCAGACAGTCTGAACCAGTCTCTTTGGGAGGTGTGAACTTTCTTAATCAGGAATCTTAATCAGATGCCTACTAAAAGTAACCAACTGCAAGTTGTGAATGTGTTCTATTTGGAGAGCTTTGGTTTAAGGATGAGCTGCAGATTTCTTGTCTTGTCACTGTTTTTTTTTTTTTTGCCTTTTCTTCTTCCCATGCTAAATTGTCTCTGCCTTCCCATTTTTGTTCTCTGAAGTTAATGGATTATGGTCTTTTCAGGAATGGCAGTAGTTTAACAGCAATGTTTATGGCAGGATTTTCTTTTTTAGAGCTTTTTTTAAAGTGTGTGTGTTTAAAAATATATAATAATGTGAATTATTGTAGGACAACCCATATTTAGTGTTCTGTGTTCTGAGAGAATTTAAACAAAACAGCAATAACATCCCATTTTTCCCAAGGATGTGGTTTAACTTAAGTAGCATAGGACTATAACAATAGGGGTGTTGATGAACTATTTCTAACATGGATCTTTGTAGCTGTTGGTGAATAACTTAACAATTTCCTCTAGTAAGGATTTCCTTGGGCCTTCCTTGGAGCCCAAGTATGCTGCCCTGCTGCTTCTGCAGCCAGAAGGAGCATACCTCTGAATCCCAGTAGCATCCACATACAGAGGAAAAGAAGGAATGCGAGTTTGGTAATATCTTCCTTCTAGACATTACTGTATGTGCCTTTTGCTGGAGCTGTGTTTCAGAGTATTTCAGTTATGATATTCCTACTCTTTCCTATGTGAGGTGGAATAAGACCTATGTTATTCATTAACTTCTTTCTGTCCAGTGCTGAAACAGCATCACTCAGATGTTGATGCCCTCCTCAGATGCAAATTGTCTCTTAAATTTCTTGTTTGCTCTGGCCATGTGTTCTTCTGTAATGCAGGGAGCTAGTGTGTCTTGCTTCCCTGTGTTTCTGCAGAGGCTATCTCTGTTAAAAGATAGACTTTTACAAGAGAAGACCACCACACTGTTGCCTTAAATTAATGCAATCCTGATGCATTGTTACAGTATTTTATGGGAGATTTTTTTTTTCTGGATATGGTTTGGATTTGCATTCATGACAAAGAAATTGACCTCAGTTTCTGCTCCCATTTCCTAAACTAAAAAGATCATGAATATCTGACCACTTAGTTCTGTGTCTTAGATTCTGACCATCTTTATGTTGGTTTTGGTTTCTGAGTTGGTAGGGGGTTTTTGTCATAATTGTTGTAGTTTAATTTTTTGTTCATTTAGTTTCGGTTTGGGAGCTTCTGGGGTTGTTTTCTCTAGTGTTTGAGCAGAGGTTTTTAGCAGCACTGCAGGGCTCACAACATGTGACCTTTTCTTAAATTTCCAAAGGATGGTAAACCACACCAAGCAATATACCACTCCTTCCACGACTTGAATTCTGACTCCCTGGAGCTTGCAAGAACCATTAGAAATTTGCTTTAAATAGCCTTCAGTAAAGGCAGAAGTTCATCTTACCTACTTATTAAAGGATTAAGTAAATAAATGTGCCCTTTACGCAGGACAGTGGGCCCCCACATTGTTCTTTCATTTGTCTGCCTACATCCCACTACCTTCCATACCAGCTGTATGAGTTGGTACATGAACAACTTGCAGCATGTGGTAACAGCTTGCTCTTGGTCAAGAGAGGTGCATTCATGCCCAAAGGGATTGCTGCACCTCATTTCTGTGCTGTTAGAGCTGTATAAATAAGACATGTGATGACCAAGCAGAGTTGTAACAGTCTTGCAGCAAGCGTCATAATGCCTTGGTATATGTGTGCTCAATTTCAGAACTAGCTTCTCTCAACTCTGAAGTAATTAGTGCAAGCTAGATAATGTATAGGCTTAGTATATTTAGCAGACATTGGTTTAGTCAGTCCAAAGCATACCTTTTGCCTTGTGCAACTGATTGTTTCTCCTGCCTGTCTTCCAGCTCCCTGTATGATGTGAGGGAATGAATATCTGTGATTTTTAAGGGGTAAGCTGAGGCATTACTAAAAAGCCAGGTTGTTTGCCTTGAATTTGGCTGTTAGACACCCAGGTTACTGAGACAACCTATACCAGGAGTGGAGCGCCACTGCTGATCAGTCTTAATTCTATGGACAATGGTTGTGGCAATGGATTATATATGTAATGGTCAACTATGAGATTTCTCTCCCCTTTGATCTCCCCTGTTGAAGTAACATAAGGAACACAGCAACTGGTGCTGAGGAACATGTTTAGCAGTTAGGTGGCATTTGTAGGAGAGTGAAAGGGACCTGGAAATGGAGGGCCCTGCTTCTAGGGTAGGAAGGAGGGAGAAAAGTCAACTCAATGATCTTAAAGGTCTTTTCTAACCTAAGTGATTCTGTGAGTCTATTTGGCCTGTGAGGGCTGCAGAGAGGTGTAGCTGGGTGTTGTCATCTGTGTTACCTAATGTCTAGCCTAGATTCTGTTGAAACATCTCAGTAATTTTGAGGATTTCATTAATGTGGGTTTTGGAACAAATTAAATGTGACCAAGGTCCCAACAAGGGTCTGAAATTTGTTTTCTGCTGAAGAACTCTTTATACAAATGAACACCAATTTGCATCATTAAGCACACGCTTCACTCAGGCTGCCCAACAGGATTGAATGCTGAGACAAAAATTGCCTCTTGCAGTGTTTTTCTTATAAACTGACAGCCACATAGGCCCAGCTGGTGCTTTGGTTCATGTGTGTGTTCCTTTACAGCCTTTCTGGGGAGCGGTAGCTGTTCTACAGCAGTTCGAGTTTTCTGTGATCCTCTTCAAAAGGGCTGTGTGTCTTCTATTTCTTTAGATACTGACTAACAACTGGATATTCCACTCCCTCTCTCTACGCAGTCCAAGGCTTTGTTGTTTAAAGGTGTGTGAGAGGGTTTGTTCAGATAGGAGAACTCATCCTTAAAAGTTGTAACTAGTTTCTGACAACAAAGGCAAGTTGCTGTTTTGGTTGAGTATGGTATTACACCATTGTGTTTGTTGGTGTCAATTTATGCCAGGCTTTAAATAGGATCCTCTGCCATGAGTTTGTTTTCTGGTAGCATGTAATCCTTTCAGGCTAGCTAACATTAACGAGCGGCAGTGTTACTGTGGCTGGTTTTCTTTTGATCATGCACAGCCCTAGTCAGGAAATGGGTGAGGAGCGTGAGTCATGATTACATTATCCTAATGTGACTGCCTACTAGAAGTTTTCTTTTTGCTGCCAGTATGCCTTCCCTTGACACTACTTCTGAAAAGAAAATGTCCATTTCGGAGCACTTTGAAATATTGACCTTTAAACAGTGGGATTTATGTAGTTTCAAGGCAAAGTTCTAAGCAGGAGGCCTTGCAAAGTGCGGAGAGAACAGGAACGTCTGCAAAATGCTTTTCCAGAGAGCTGCAAAGGGCAGGAATTGACTTGCAGTACACTAGGTCTGCTTGTGTTCATTGGATACAATGTGTTTCCCTGACCCATTTAATTACACCTTCACCTTGCCTGCACATGCGAGCTCAAGGTCCAGTCTTCTCCACATACAAATGCTGTCATTTCACTCCCCATGTGGCTTAAGCTGTGTCTTAGAGCTATACTAATCTTTTGAAATATAGCTGCAGTAATGGGGAAGGCAGGTGCTGAGTACTAGCTGAGATAAAACCCTGAATGTTGAGAAGGTAGCTTTAGTGGGATTTGAGGCAGCAGTATCTCAGACAGTTTAATAAAATACATGGGGTTTAGAGTTTGAAAGAAATAACAGCTGCTAATTAGTAACCTAACTTTAGTACTGTCTTACCACTATGCCACTGAAAATTCAGACAGTATATACCTCTGTACAAGTGTTGAGTATATTAATTTCTTTCATATTAAACTGACTAACTCTGACTGTTGTATCAGAGTGCTTTCACTCTCTGTGCCTACTTGATATACTCTAGAAAAAAAAATCTGATAAATCTGGTACAAGCAATGCTAATTAACAGAACTAAGCGTTTGTGGCAGGAAGCTCTGTGCTGCTGTCCAATGGGATGCATCCCTGTCAGCCGGGCTGTGTCCCAGGTGTCACTGACAGGCTACAGAGTACAGCCAGAATATGATGTGTCTCTCAGTTGTCCCTCTTCCAGATTCTCACCTCTGCTCAACTGATGCCTTTAAATAGTGGAGTTATTTTGTTAGGATTATAGTATAAACTCACAGTGAAAATGTAACTTCCTTTTTTCCTTTTGTTTCATATAATGGTGATAAAACACTTATTTTAGTTGTATTAACAATCTAGTTTGAATTGCATATAGATAACAAAACATTAGAAGTCCTAGTAGTTCCATCATTTCATCCCCATTCTTAAAAGAGGGCACGAGTTGGACCAAAAGAGAAATTCAGTGAAGATTTTTGTAATCCACTGAAGAATTTCCTTCCTTCTGTTTACCCCAGCTCCATGCTCTTTGATCTCCTCTTGATGACCATTCAGCTCTCTGAAGGAGGCAGAACTGCAACAGAGGACTCATCCTTTTTCTGTGTAATAAAACAAATAAGCCCTGTGAAACTCTGTGTTTTTCTGTAGCTTTGTACCTCTACCTTGTTGTTAGCCTTTGCACATAGAGGGCTCTCTGGCCTTTAAGTTTGTTTTAAATATAGTTTATCAGCCACTTCAAGATGGTAAATACTTGTTTCAAGTGAAACGCTTTGAGAATTGAATAATAGGAGAGCTGGTGGTTATAATATGCCTGTGTCACTTCTGTGTTTCAAGGAGATGATAAAGAATATTTGACTTGGAGATGAAGGGTATTTGAGAACTGGGGGTGGGGAGTTCAGAGCAGGGTGTGTTTTTCTTGTTGGTTTTTGGGCAGTTTTGTTTTAGTAAGGTGTTTGTGGTGGTGGTTTTCTTTTTATTAGGATCTTGCAAGATATTATTTTAGATTTGACTTTTGTCAGGAAATACCAGTTAAGGAAATGTTAAACTTGGGAATTTTTTTTTTAATGGTAATAATAATAATACCTTAACTATCATTGTAAAAACTTCCATTTCAACATAACAGCAGCCTTGGGAACCCAAAGGCAGAAGCTAGTGGAGCTATCAAGTCATTTTTTGCATTAGAAATAAATAAGATCTGGATGTAATTCCATGGACAAGTTTTCTTGTAGGTTAAGAATTGCCCAGGACTCATTGCTCTCTAATGATGTTTCATGAGACATCTGAGCTATTCAAATTACTTGTTGCAGCTGAAAGTAGCGGTCTCACTCCTAGCCTTGTGATCTTACACCCCTTCTCTTTTTCCTTTTTTCACCCAGTTCACTGAGATGAACTGGCTTATAAGGGGTCAAGTGTGTGCACACAGTAAGGGTGAAGAGGAGAATGCCTTTCTGACACCAGCAGTTATATTAGGCTTGAAATCTCTTGAAGCATTGCCATCAGTCACCCTGCAGCTGTTGGTAAGCCTTTACTGTAAACTGAGTCAGTGGGGAGAGTTGCTGCTGTGACAGGTTTGTAGTGTGGCTTGTAGATCTGCCTACCCACAGAGAGTAGAAGGAACTGGCATGCAGAACTGGGAGCCAGCAGCAAGGAGTGAGGAATCCAGGGTGGGAACCTCTTAAACCAGCTTAGAGGGCAGAGCTGGGTTCGGGAACTACACCCTCTGTGTCAAAAGAGAAAGTCATCTATGCTAACCTGCTCAGAATTACAAAGGGTGTGGATTTGTAATCCACTTAAATTGATGCTTGCTGACTGTCATCAGAAGGGGCATTGACTGCCTCAATTGACATCTTCCAGAATTCTTCCACATGGCAATAGCAGCACTTAAGTGATCCTGCCTTGAGCTGCATCAGGTAGCTGCTTTGTCTGAAAACTGTTCCTTTCTTCTCCCTCAGCAGATGAGACTTCAAACAGAGCAGTTACCCAATCTTTTAGGTAGCACATACCCTCAGGTTATAGGGTTGGGGTTTTCTTGTACCATTTCACAGTGGTTTTCCTTTGGACTAAGAGAACGTATTGACAAGTTTTTAAGTCTCTCCGTCTTGTGGGTTAAGAGTTAATGGTCCCTGGCTATTTGCTCATCTGGTCTCTGGCTTTGTAGGAGGAAATGTGTGACTGTGCTTCAGAGTGTGGTCTGACATAGCATAACCTCACCTTCACAGGCTGAAAAAGTTAAGGTGCTACACATTGTACTGATGTGTACCTATGCCTAAATTTGCATGGTCTTGCACTCGCCCTATTTTTGAAAGCCAATGACAAAACTGAATTATATGGTATTAAATGTATATGCATGAATGTACCAGCCAACAAAGCTAAGGAGAAGGTAATAAAGAGGGACTTGTTTCAGTCCATGGAGACAAATAACAGAATAAAGTGAGCTCACTAAATTCCTCTCTCTAGAGAAGAAAAGAAAAGAAAGGATTTTATTATCCTGGAAAAGATGCTAATTTTTCAAAGCTGAAAGAAAGCTGTGACTGACACCTGTTGGAAGGTGAAAACAATTTTTTTGATTGGGGGAAAAAAAGAGAGGGGATTATTTAAGTAATTCTAATGAATGGTCAAGAGCACAACTGCAAAAACAGACTGAGGCATTTGACTTAATTTTGCATCACAGCCAGATTTTTAAAAAATTAGTTCTCTGCAGTGTCAACAAAGCACATACTGAAAACATTTAGAATCTTGGAGTAAGTGTCAGAAAAAAGCATCGAAGACCTATATTTCTATTGAAATAACACAGATCTTTTTATACAGTTTTAGGCTGCATAGTAATTTTATGTGCAGCCTGCAAGTAAGTGTAAAACTGTGGCAGTACAATTTTTGTGATGCACTACAATTTGCAGGTGATGGAGGTTGGTTAGGAAGTATATTCATGAAGATGGAAAAATCTCAACTGATTTATTGATTGACAGATTGAGCATATTAAACCAAAATGTTTTCTTTTTCTGAAGTATGGCCTTGCTTTTTAATCTACAGAATATAAATCCAGATCATTTGCTGGAAAATGATAGCTTGGAAAGCTTTTTTCTTTTTATTCTCTAAGGAACAGACTTACTGGACAAATAGTACTACAGAAAAGCCACCATTGTCTGTACTTGAAAAATTTGTTGATTAAATTAATATACCTGTATCTTAAAGTAGAATGGCGTTGCCCACTTTTGAACCAAGAAATGGCAGTGAAAAAATTCTGCTTTTGCTAATATAGTTTATTCTACTTGGAGAACTCATTTTTGTTATACTAGCACAAGAACTCTTAAATAGTTTGTAATATGATGCTACCCCATAAATACAGGAAAATTCCTCTTGTAAGATGGTGAGGATAAAAGCAGAAATATGATCTTGTTTATAAACAAGGCAGCAATGATGGGAAGAAAGAGGTGATTTTTATCTTTGTAAATGCTGTTAGGGAGAATGATATTGAAATGTTGTCGCTAATTCTGATCTGCTCTGAAAAGGATGTTGGAAAATTGGAGAGGGTTCAAAGGAGAGAGAGATATATTTGAAAGCTTAAAATTACTCCCCCAGCATCATCACATGAGGAATTCCCCCTGTTCACTTCGATCAAAAAGAATGACTGAGAAACAACTTGGTTAGTATTCAAGTACCTTAACGGGGATGAATGTTGCTGGTTAATAAAGGGCTTTTGCTATATCACAAACTGATACAGAACAAAATAACTGGAGACTGGGGCAAATTGCTCGAATTAGAGAGTTGCCCCAAATTACATAATCCCAGCAGCTCTTTCCTGCTGTGCTGGTAGAGTTTTTGAAGGATACAATAAACTGTGAAAAATTTTTTTTAAAATTATTATTTTATTTTTAGAATGTGCAATTACTTTAATGGTTTAAAGTTGAAGGTGTTCCCTGGCTAATATGATTTACTCTGGCTTGATCCATTTGAAAAGGTACTGTGCAGGGAAAGGTTGCAAGAGTTAAAGAAGTTGCCAATTAAAAATCATATCAGGAACTTGGTTTGTCTTAATTTGTGAACCTAGGTTTTAGAGGGGAGAAAGAGGAAGATGCTGGAGAAATGGAAGAGACCTGTCCATGAGAAAGACATTGTATGCAGCCTGTCCCTGTCTCTGCTTACGCTTAATGACAATTAACACTACTTCAGGTGGACTGCTCACAGCTAGTGTAGTATTTAGCTTTGATTTACCTGGGAAAAAGTGTTTATAGCAAGGGAGATTAAAATGTATCCTTATGGGATTTTTCTTACATTTCCCTTTTCACTTTCCCTTCCAAAGATGACTGATAATGAATTAATTGCTTTGCCTTTTTAAATTTCTTTGCTTTATTTCTCTAGTGTATAGCTGAAGTTTTCCAAGCCTTCCTTGTCATTCATTTAGTCACTGTTACTGATACATATCAGATGGAATTCTGCAGGGCTATCTTCCGTCTCTGTTACTACACAATATTTTCATTAATGATTTGAATTTATGCTTATTACATCCACAGATGATGCTAAACCTATATGCTTCAGAGGCCAAGGTTAAAATTCAGAGTGATCCTGACCATTTTAAGTGTTTGAAATTAATAGAATGCAATGCAGTGAGTACAGAAGCTTTGCTACAGGGGCATAGTCAAGAACAAGTTGTAGAATAACTGGCTAGACAACAGTTCTTAGCGAAAGGAGCTAGGTTTTTATTGCATCACAAACTAAACATAAGCCAGCAACGTTGTAATGTTTAAAGAAATGCAGACACTCTATTAAGAGAGAAATTGAGATCTCAGCTTGAATATTGTGTTTGCTTTGGGGCATACCTGAAGAAGGACTTGAGCTGAGGGGAGGAAGACGAGAACAGGAGGTTGGGGGGAGGCTACCCAAGCTCCAAAACCCATCACCTGTGTTGAAATATTTGTAGTGTTTAATGTTTTAATCTGAAGAAGAAAAAGCTGCAAGGAGACCTAGGATGCATAAAACAATGAACTGTATTCATGAGGGCCCAGATTGGAGGAGGGGAGACTTTAAATGCATCTTCTCTGATGACTGGCTCTGTGAAGTAATTTAATGTGTGCAGTCTGCACCTGTAGGGAATTTTAAGAGGAGGGTGGACAAACATCTTTCAGGACTAGTAGAAAGCATCAGGGTCTTTGCAGGATGACAGAGAAATGAAAGAACTATAGGGTCCTCTCTTGACCTGTAGCTGTGGGAAGGATTGAGGATTTTTTTTTTCCTCCTTTGTTTTCTAAAAAGTGTATGTGACAATGAGATAAAATAAGTTAGATTTGATCTAGGAGAGTATGTTGAGTGCAATTTAAGGAAAATTAGTTGAACTGAAGTGAGATTAGCCTGATTGTTTCTTTTAAAGTAATTAAATCTGTAGCTTTAATCAGAAAGATGCAAATTCTTTGATGGAGGAAGAATCAGAGAGGGGAGAACTTCTAATCTGATCAGGGAAATTGACTTTAATACAGATGAATTCAAAGGCTGGGCCCCTTATAACAAGGTAAATTTAGATGAACAAACTGGAGGGAGAAGTGTTACGACCTGATTTGGTTAAAAGCACTCAGCGGGTGGTGGCTCTGTAAGCAGAGGCTCACTAGTGGCCTGGTCTAGAAGTGGACAAACTTGTGGCCTCTTGTCTTCAGAGGCTGCCAGTTGATACAGACGCCCAAGTCCATGAGGACATAAGAGGTAAGCTCTATAACGCATTGTCTGCTGCTCTTCTTGTACCTGAAGACTGGGTTATACTGGAAGTTTGTTCTATCAGCATTCAGGAATTGACTGCACTAGTTCAAGCCCCTGTTACAAAACCAATAAAAACATGGTTTGCGTTGATGTTTCAGGTATAGTGGAAGTAACAGCACTGACAAGGACATTCTCAACAGCTTGTTTGCATTGCTGAAAACTACTGGTAGCTAGAACTGAAAATTATTTCCTAAAGCCTAATTCTTTTTTATGCTTGCAGATATTACATTGGGTAGAAAAGTTGCAGTAGTTCATTGCACAGTGTGTCTGTCTCTTGCTAGGTTACTCTATTCTCATTGGGATATGTAATAACTTACAGATTCTACAGTCTCCTAGTGACTTGCTCCACAAGGTAATTTGATGCTATTTTAAACAATGTTTTGGACATGGGTTTCACTAAAGCTTACACCCTTCCAGACAATGATGTGTAAGGCACAGCCCTTGCACGGGATTGTCCTGTAAAAAGCCCATAGGCTTCCCAGAGTGCACACTTGGTTCTGCTGTTGCCTTGTGTAAATAGGATTTTCTTTCTATCCTTCCTTTGCCTAGGACACTGCTTAAGGATCTAGGTCTCTGGGATTTGCACACAAATAAAATTTTGTACCTTGACTCTTGTCTCTGGCTTTGTAACCTTAGCTGTTGAGGTATTTGCTGATAGCCTGTCCTTTTAAAACAATCTGGAATAAATTAAAGCATCCGTGGAAAACTTCAAGCTGTGTAGAAGGTGATGATTGCTGAGTGGACAGAAGGTTCACAAGGCGGATTGAGAAGTGCCTCTGAAAATATTAGTCTTTGTTACCAAGCAAAGCACTTATATGAAAGTGTGAAGTGATAGGAATGAAAATGAGCAAGTGTTACAGCCAAGCAAAAACTAATTTTTTTGCTGAAGCTTGGGCTGAAGTTTCTCTGGCTTGACTCTTCTTGTTAGAAGAGGGATATCTCTTCAACTGGAAGACCAATCCTTTCATGTTGTTTTTCTTTTAAATTAAGGTCTTCCACTTAAGTTGGCAGTCTGGGACTGGACTTTTGGTTATGTGTTTGGTCTTCTGATAATTTCTCACTCAGCTCTTCAGTTTGGCTATACATTCACTTAGTTACTGAGTTGAAATTAGTCAAAACAGGGACACTTTTAGCAGCAGGATCAGAAAAAGGTGTAATTTTAAGGCAAGGTGAACTTTACTTTGTGTCCTGGTATCGAGATAGGAGTGTTCTGTTCCTTCTCTTAGCATATGCGGACTGGTGATTTCATTAAATCTTGCTGAGTGGAGAGAGCGTGTAAGGTTCTTGTTTCTTAGTTTTGCAGGAGTTTTAGCTGGAGGCTTAGTCTTGTTAAGCTTTTCTTAATTTGCCAAAGTTGGACTTTATTTTTTCAATTAAAAGAAATACTTTTTTTAAGAACATGTTATATATAGATATAGCTTCTTCCTTGTTTAATTGGAAATGAAATATGTGTAACAACAGTATTTTTTACCAGATTTATGGTATAATTCAGCTGTTCAAAGTAGCTTAAAATCTCTAGACCTTTGAACAGTAGTTGACAAAGAGGATAGGTATGCAGAAATGAAGCACAGTTGCTCCAAAGCTTATGTTATGCTGGACACGGAACACCTGTCCATTGATGATGAAATGCTTATCTTTTTGCAAATTACACCTTGTAAATAATTTTCAATAGAGTGGCTAGTGAAATCTAGAGCAAGGATAGTTTTTGCTTTCAGCAGAGAAAACAATGCTTGCAGTAAACATGTCATTGTGTAAGTCCTTATCTTCAAATGTAAAGCCTCTTACACTGACCAAATGGAAGGCAAGGTTTTCAGGATTGCAGGGACTGCTGTATAGAGGGGGATTATAATTCTTGACACTGAGTCTCTTGCAGCATCCTCTGAGGTAGCATGGTTTTACACTGCCCCTTGCTGGGGCTCTCCCATAGTGCAAGAATTAAATGAGATCTGGATGTCCAAAAGTTTTGCTCTATTTTGGGTTTTTGCATATTTTTTTTCATCCTGAGATATGAGCTAAATAAAATACAGTCCTCTTCATGTTTGTCAAAATGGATTATTTATATTAAAAGTTATTTTACACTTTATTTTAGTACTACTTTATGTTCAGATGTTTCATTGTGTCCTTCAGGTTTCTTTGAAATGTCCTTTGTGGAGGATGGTCATAATGGTCTTTGATAGACATCCAAACCTGTGGAAGCCATGAAAGCTTTGAATGGACAAGGATTGTTGTTCTACTTTTAAACTAGTGAGCAACAGGCATGACTTTGGATCACTTTGACACTACATTGCCATTCACTCCGGATTAAAAGATGTGAAAGAATGAGGAATTTTAATCAGAGGGGATTCAGCCTGTTATTCCTGAGAAATGAGATGGAGCTGTGTTAACTAGATAAACATAAAACAACCTCACTGCTTCACTTTGTTTGCTAAGAATAGTCTTCAGAGCTGAGGACATTCTGTTTAGCTATATGGGTTGCTTGGGTACAATGATAATCATGGGGAGAAGCAATGCAGTGAATCTTTCAGTTTGAAAGGTAACCAAGCTGACTAATCAGTTCTGTTCCTATGGCATGTGGACAAGTAGAGATCTTTTATAGGACTGACTTTTGTATTTTTCAGTACTGACATGGAGTTAAGTTGGTGGAGTTTTGGTATGTAATGTGAGTCTCATAATGCACTGAAGATCCCAATGAAATACCATTTTCTTGTGCAGAAAGCAGCTCTGAAGTGCTTTTAAATGATAAATGCAATTAATTGTATTTTCAAAATTGAGCTTAACTGTATAAAATCCTCATAACTAATTGAACATTGAGCTTATTTTGGATGACAGATTTCAGCTGTTTATATCCATTATACTTTTGGGGGACAGTTTTCAACAATATCTGAAGTGCAGTAGATACCTGGTGTGAATCAAAAAGCCTTAACGTGGATGGATTCCCAGCTCCCCTTGTAATGCACAGTTGAGTACTCCACTGTAAAAACTAATTACTTGGGTTAAAGGATTTGTGAAAATGCTTAAATGCTTCTTGTTATCTGGCTGTATAGCTATATAGTACAAAGTTTTAAAACTGGTGATTCTTACTGGACTTAATTTACTGGGCATAAAAATACGGATAAAATATTCTTTTACAGAAATAGCCCTTGTTGCAGACAGAGCTTCACTTATTGCAAGGAACAGTCTTTCTGTGCAAAAGCTACAAGTTCCTTTATAGAGTAAGGATGGTGATGGACAGAGTGTGGGGGATTTGTGGCTAAGTGTTCTGGTGGGGAGGAGTTACCTGTGATGCTCTAATGGTCTGTGGGCTTAATAGGGGGAAGTACAAAAATGTCCAAGAAAATAATGCATTTATTGTGATGTTGCTCAAGAGTCAGGAGCTGGTACTGTAAAGAAGAAATACACTGTAAAAGCATCGATAAAGAGTGGTTTTCCTTAATTTGCTGGCCCAATAGCCAGTTAGCCCTTGTGGACTGCGTTACCAGGCTTTCCAGAGACCACATTCTACTAGGATGACTTGGTTTGCAAACACTGTTTCATTTGGTTGCACAGAGCAATTCTGAGTCACCATGGCCTGATGGCCTACATAATTCATTGGCTAGTCTATAACTAATTGCTGCGGAGAATTTCTGTTTTTACATGAATCAGTCTTATCTAAGATGCCTGCATTTGGATGTTTCTAACTAATTGTAAAGATCTGGACTAGCAGTTTTTTCAAGTACTTACAATTGCTCTTTTAAATGAGCACAATTATCAGAAATGTTATTGGTAATGGTGACATTTACTTTCCAGCACTAAATGGGAGTATCTGAAGTTCTCTAATCAAGGTGGTCTACTCCATTTCCAAAAAGGTTTCTTGAATGATTCTGTCAATCTTCCTACATCTACCAAAAAAATAATGTTGTTGAATGTTATAAATATGTTTCTGCATGTTCTGCCAAAGGGTAGGATTGTGAATGCCAGAATAAGGAGAAGAAAGATTGAGTTAGTGATATTTATCAAATGAATTGTGCTCAGCAGCTGTGTCTAAGAAACTGACTTCAAAAAACCCTATGAAGTTGGAGAAAGGTTAGCTAGCCCTTGTTAATCGAAGCTCTTTAATCCTGCCTAGTGGAGGGAAGCAACATTGAAAAGCTAATCTGCAGTCTGGAACTGCCAGAACCATTATTTGTTTTCTATTTTTGTAAAAACAAGACTGAATGAACCATGAAAAATAAATTAATGGTAACCTGATTTTTGTATCCCACGCAGGTTTTCCCAAGTTCTGGAAGTAGCAGGGCATTCAGTTGCTAACTGACCTTGAACTTGTGTTCTACCTTGGAAAGATCTGCAGTAGGAAACACCTTCACATACTCCAGAGTTCTTTGCATCAGAAGAAAAGGACTTCATGTGCAAAGGTGGTTAAAGATAATGATGTAACATTGATAATACTGAAGATCTCTCAAGAATAACGGACTTTTTAAGAGGCTTCTTCTCTGCTTCCTTTTTTTTTTTTCTTTAATATAACTTCCTCTCTCAGAAACTACAAGCAAGATGCCAGCCAAGACACCCATCTACTTGAAAGCTGCTAACAATAAGAAAGGGAAGAAATTCAAACTAAGGGATATCTTATCTCCTGATATGATCAGTCCACCACTTGGAGATTTTCGTCACACCATACACATTGGAAAAGAGGGACAGCATGATGTTTTTGGAGACATTTCCTTTTTGCAGGGCAACTATGAGCTATTGCCTGGAAATGAAGGAGAAACCAGAATTAGCCAGTCTGGTGGCCACAATGAATTCTTAAGGGCAAACAGCACTTCTGAATCCATGTTTACAGAAACTCCATCACCAGTGCTCAAAAATGCTATTTCCCTTCCTACCATTGGGGGTTCTCAAGCTCTTACATTGCCCTTATTGTCACCAGTGACATTTAATTCAAAGCAAGAATCCATCAGGTCGTCAAGAAATCCTAGGCTTAGCTGTGAGCCAGTAATAGAAGAAAGATTGCAGGAAAAAGGTAAAAAGGTGGAGGATGGAGAATCATACAAAGATGACATATGGGAGCAAAATTGTTCTTCTTCACAGTTAACTAATGGTAGAGACAGTCACTCATCCAGCTTTTCTGAACGATGCACTGATTGGCAAACAGTTGATTTATTTGATGACAGTCGACTTTCATGTGAACTAACCAAGACAAAGACTAAGTCAGAAGAATCCCTTTCAGATCTTGCAGGCTCTCTTCTCTCATTACAACTTGACTTGGGACCTTCACT
Source organism: Scolopax mira (assembly GCA_004320125.1). Classification (NCBI taxonomy): domain Eukaryota; kingdom Metazoa; phylum Chordata; class Aves; order Charadriiformes; family Scolopacidae; genus Scolopax; species Scolopax mira. The sequence continues at coordinate 22,895 of BJBW01002018.1, forward strand.
TTTGGATGAGGTCCTCAATGTAATGGACAAGAATAAATCTTAGAACTGGTACTTTATATCTTTATATACCTTTATAAGTGATATACTTAAACAAAAACAGAAAAAAAAACCAGTTCAAAAGTAGAAACACTTAAAAATCAGCTGTATTTGCAGTTGTTTGACGGGTTTTCTGAAAATATTCTTAAAATGCTATTTTTTTACCTATGGTTTTTCATGTTTTTTATTACACTAAATTCTCATAGCAGGAAGATAAATTTTAATAACAGTTTTCAGCAAATATAAAATGTTTTTAAGTACCAGTATTAATGATCAAAACTTAAGAAACAGAGTCTGAGGATGATACTGATTGTGACCTTTGGTTAGTTCACCTCTATGGGCTTCTGAATATATGAACCTCTAAGTGTCAGAAGGGAGACTGATATTAATTATTCACTCTTATAAGTTATTACAACATCAATTTACATGTAAGCCTCTTTCTAGAACCTTGTGTTTGAGGGTTTGATAGTGTTTTTCTTCATGTCCATAGTACCACTTCTGTTATACCTTCACTGTAACTTTCTTGGTCTTACACTACCGCCCTGTATTCAGATGTGAACAATTTTGAAGGCTTTTTCAGCTTGAACACCTGGTCCAGGGTCTCAGCTGCTTTAAATGAGTATGCACAAATGTACACAAATTGAGGCCTGGGCCTGACGTTGTATATGAAATGATATGTTGTAAACAGGTGACACATGCAAGATATTATAGTTAAATTATTTAAAAGTTGAAATATATTTTTGTGTGTGCATATTGGCATTTTACTGCAGAGCCTACACATACAGTCTATCATCAAAATAGTTGCTTGGCATTATTGGTGCTCTTCTGAAAATTGTGTATTTGTGTGTTTGAAAAGAAATATGTATTGATACTACTTGCTTTTTTTTCTTCATTTATTGACACACATGCTTAAAATTGCAATTGATTATTTTAATTTTTGAAGAAGGCACTGGTTATTCACAATGCTTGTGATGTGTGCTGCAACAGGCAATGTTTTGGGAAATGTGGATCCTTTAATACAGTATCTACATGGATTGCATAGATACCTTGTGCAATACAATAAAAAAACCCCAACTTTAAATTGTTATGTCTTTGTGATTCAGTACATAGCTTCACCAAACCATGAAGTCTTGCTTTCTGCTGTAATGAAACAGATTGCAGTTGAGTTGCAGAAATACGGGACCAAGAGCAGATCAATTCTATTGTCTTAATTCAGTTGACTTCTCCAATTTGGTGTACTTCCTGAGTTTTAAGGGCAAAATCCAAGCAGGTAGGACCCTCTGGGATATACACTGATTTTAAGTATTTGGAGACAAAAGTAACACTTCAGTTTTAGTGAAGTTAATGGCAAAGTTCCAGCAGCTTTCACTGAAGTCTTTAGGTTAAAAACCTGTCACAATTTGTAGACTGTTCTTCATTAGATAACCATGTTTGTATCTTCCTATCAGAACATGTAAGTCATGAATGACATATATATTATCCTTAAAATTTCTGGGGATTCGATGCTAACTAATTCCATTCCTTCAGTGTCTTTTAGGAACACAGTTGTTAGCCCTTTTTCCAATTAAGCACTAAAGTTATTGTGCATTAATGAGACATGCAGCTACAGTCTCCCATGTTATTCATGTAAATGAGGAACTGAGATGCAGAATGGCCAAGAACTGTTTATTTTTAAGATAATGTTTAATTGCCTCTGTTTTTGTATTCTCTGTGTATAAGCCTGGATAAATTTCCAATGCATTCATGATCCAAGAAGAATGGTGGTTCTGTGACTATAATGGTTTTTTTTGTACCTTAGAAAGCAAGCTCAAGCCTCTGCTTGGCCACATGCTTCTTATGAAAGCTAAGAATTGAAAACCTAATGAAAATTTAGGTCAAAACTTTCACTGGAAAAAAAAATAATCTGTCATTAGCATTGGGGAAGTTTGGATGAAATGAGAATTGGACATCTTCTGTGTAAACCAGCTTCGAATTCCATGATTAGAAAATTATCTTATAGGACTTTTCAAGTAAGCATTCTCTAGAAAGCAGAAAGAGATTCTTACACAGCAGCTCTTGCAGTAATATTATTTTTACTTTGTTGTGTTTTATAATTGATTTCCTGGCTTAGTCTCCTGAAAAATCACAGGACGGTTTGGTCTGTGTTATTCTTTCTATGTGATTGCTCTTCTAAATTTGTAAATCCTTAGGTCTTGTGATGAGGGTGGGTGGTCTGAACTACAATAATAACTATCGCTCCAGGCAAAAAGAACTGCTGTGTTGTGGAGAAGAACCTTGGCTTAAGTCAAGAACAGGACTTTTACATTGGCTAAGTAGATTTAATCTTTCTTTAAAGAGCCTTCTTGTTATTTCCCTCAGAAGCGGGATCCCTGAATTGTTCTGCTCAGTCTTGTATGTAAAGATACAGAAGATGTAAAGTTAAAATTTGCTCAGCTCCTGTTCTGACATTGTCTTCTGTAAAATACTGGTTTGTGTAATTTGATCTGCATCTCAGCTGTCACAATACGCCTTGTCAGATCAAATCCTTGAATTTCTGGTTTGTGAGAAGTTCTGACTTCCTGAAGCCTTGATAAAATTCTTAAAGGAAATTAGACTTTCCAGGGGCGAGGTACATGGCAATTTCCTGAAAAGGAAGGTACTGCTACATGTCAGTCCTCTGGCTGGAAGAGAGGACTGAAAGGAATTGACTTGGATATCACAGCAATTTTCTGTGTCCACAGGGAAAGGTATATGAACTGAACAAGTCCCCTGAAAGTTCCACAGATGCTTTACAAATATTCCAGTATGCCAGAAAACATTCCCCTGTTTGTTCTACTAATGGAAGAAGTACAGTGAAGACCTAAAGATGCAATCTAAATGTGCCAGAGAAAGAAAGCAGAAGCCTAGCTCTTATATGAGTATTTGCTAAATTCCTGGGATACGCACAACACAGTACAAAACCAAACCGGGAAGTCCAATAATCATCTAATTCAAGAACCCTTGAACCCGTTCCCCTGCCACCCTAACTGGGGTGATCAATATTGTGCTAAGGATGTCAGTGGGAGGTAAAGAGCAGGTCAAATGCTTATGGGCATAGACTTATTTATTTCCTCTTACAAGGGATAAAGCCAATGCCTAAAGGAAACTGAAAAGCCAAAAAAACCCACTCCAACGTAGATCACAACTGAAGGATGGAAAACAACCTGGCAAGGTATCTTGCAGAAACCCCTGAGAACAGGGGTTTGATTAAAAAAAAAAAAAAAAGTTTGTCCAAATACATAGTTCCTTTTGAAAAATCCTTTGTATAAGTACAGCAAAGCAATTAATGGCCCCTACAGCAACCTCACTTTTCTCTTCATCTTGTTAAAGCTACATTATGTTAATAAAAATTGCTCATCATTGATATCTATTTGAATTCACCCTCATCAAACTTTAATATACTGAAGGTATCCATTTCATTTCACTTGTTTACCCATATCAGGACGCGGTGTATACAGGGCAAGCATCTAGATATGCTGGCAAATGGGTATATATAACTGTACAGTATGTTAACATGACAGAAAAGGGCAGAAAATCTAAAAAAAAAAAATAATCTGAAGAGATTCATAATACTTTAAGGATGATTTTACTTTACAGTCCTTTTTCATTTTTGCATTTATCAATGTTAACAAGGAAGGTAGATATCAGGGTTCTCTAGAAGGATGTTCTCTAAATTGTATAAGAAATTCTCAACAAACAACAAAAATATGCTGAGGCCAAGTTTCAGAAAAAGATAGGAGGTATATCAATCAGATCAAAATATTTTTCACTCTTTCTGCTCTTCTGCAGCACAAAAACAATTCTGGTGATATAGTCGCTTTCCCACCACCTTAATTTCCAGTAAATTTTATGTAATAGGTTGTAAAAATTGTGAGAATAGACTTACTCATAGTATTTCTATTTCCTTTCCCAGCCAATACACATATTTGCAGTTCATGGTTCATGTATTTATGTTTGATCATCAACTATTTTCTAAATTCAGAAAAGCTTCAAGTCTCTTGTTATTTTATCCAAATTGCTATTTGCTAGAAAAATGCAGATGGAGACAGCAACTTAACAAGCTGACTGTAAATATTGATGTTTTGCATCCACAGGGTTGCAAAGTGCTTTCACTGTATTTGGCTTATGAAATTACTTTTGAATATAAGCCACAAGCATGCTAAACGTTAACTAGAGTTCTACAGTAAGCCCTATAGCCTGTGGTATTATTGGGGAAATCCTAACCACGCTAAGGAAGCGTACACTGAGGAATGCCATTTCTCCTACTGGAATTCATGTGCTTTCCAACACTGATAGCTGTACTTGGACTGGTACAGGAAAGGGAGTTTTACCGAGCATCGCCAGGGCTGACAACCAAGCTAACAGCAAGAACAAAGGGAAAGAAGGAAAAGATTCCTTTGATTACAGTGTTAACCCGAACTTCTAGGCTCTCTTGGCTCTAATGCAGACTTGAACTGTGGGCATGGTCTTGGGCAAATCATTTAATATCTCCATAGCTGAGACTGATATCTCTAGAATAAGAAAGATAGCACTGTGATTCTATCAACTTTTGTATGTTCTGTCAAATGAGATGAAAAACTTTGTGGGTAAATTGGAGGGCCTAAGAGCAATAGCTAGGATATCTAAGGAGTATTGTTATATGGAACTGCAGTGCTTTACTAGATTATACACAATGTGCTATTGTGTATAATATGTATGCTTAACAAACTGTATAATGTTTCAATAACAGATGCTTTAAAATCATATTTTCTATAAACTCCCATAAAAAACTGTATCATTTGAAGAAAAAACCCCTAGGTTTTGCTTTCAGTTTGAAGCATAATCAATGATAAGGCAATATGATTATATACTTGGAAAAGAGGGCAAAATGGGATAATGATGGCTTCAGGAAATCTAATATTCAGGGATTACCAGTAAGGCATCTAATTTAGTTGTTTTACTATTATTGCTTGTCTTTTGGAACTCTGCTGGGGACCAAGGCCTGTCTCATCCTATGTCTGGAGAGCAGTTAGAATAACCTGGCTGTCACGAGAGTTCAAGAAATAATTCAACACATGTCCAGCAACAGAGGGATATTCACTGTGCTGTGACAGAGTAGCAAAGATGTCAGGCAGAGGTCAAAATTGTGCAGAGTCAGTTAAGTGTGAACAGGTGCAACCAGACCACCATGAAATAACTCCCTGGTTAAGTCATTCTAAACAAGACATGAGAGACACTACCCCAGTGGTATTTGTAACCCTAAACCATCCTGTAGCCACGGTGTATCTGACACTATTCCTAAAGCAAGCAAGCAAGAGAAACGGACATCATTAATTACTGCTGCACCATGAAAAAATTTTATCTTGTTAATATTGTGGATTGCTCCCTGATGTGAGAATAATCAAAGGATATTTTCCTTTCCTACTGTTATGGAATGAAAGGACAAAAAGTCTTAAGTAGTCCACATGTGGGGTAGCATCCTTTCACCAGATCATTTTGTCAGGGTGGGAAAGGGTCATGTAGCAAGATTATTTTGCACTTCATGCAACAAAAAAACCAGCTCTATGAGCCCAATGCATGGCTGTCCCACAGTCTGCACAATCACTCACTAAGTCTCAGTGCCTTCACACCAACTTAAAACCTCTAGCATTTTCAACTTGAAAATAAATTAATTTAGACTGTGTTGGCATTTAGCAATGAAGATCCATTGAACACTGAGGTTAAGATCCTCCAGTGGAACAGCATCAAGACCTAATTCATGCCTAACTCCCTTCTGCCCCATATGTTCAGTTCCTTACCAAAAACTGAGCATGGGAATGAAAAATTAATGTCTGCTTGGCTTTTGCTCTGATCTTGGAGAGAATGTTGCCAGGGCATATCCCCTCATTGAAAAGCCCAGGAGTTTAGCAGTTTATGCATAGTTTGAGAGTTTTTCCCTGCTAGAACAGTAGGCTTTGCCTCTTCCCCATGCGCCTCACAAAGTGTCACTCAGATTAAAGTGAGCCCACTTGCTTTCTGTGTATCATATAACATGAGAGCAAGCAAAATAAAAATTGCACACTCAGGTGTAGGGCTCCTTTTGCAGTTCTGAAAACTGAAAATGGATTTTAAAAGGTCCTACTGCCTGCCTCTCTCCACTGTTAACTTGCCTTTGCAAGAGGCATTTTGAAAGTTTCCTTACTACATTAAATGATAACCATTTAGCCCTTGGCACATTGCAAGATACATCATGCCAGTGGGCAAATCTGAGAAAAGTCTGTAAATTAGTGGATGACCCACTGGGTAATGCAGCTTTTTCTGGTGCAGAATAAAATTCAATCTATAACATTATATGCATATCAAGACACACACTTATACAAATAAACCAGCATTGCTAATGCATCATGTTTTTTTAAGAGCTTTCACATCTTTGGGAACAGGGGGAAATCCTGTTGAGTGGATTCTCTCATGTCTAAAAAAGGCTCCTTTCATGCTGCAGCCTATTGTGCATTGGGACAGTATAGGCAGAGTAAAAGGATCTTTCTCTGCTGCCCAGCTGCTTATTTTCATCAATTTTGTAGCGAACAGAATGGAGCCATTTACCTGTCCATCAACTCTGACTGAAGCAGACCCAGGTTTCCAAAAGTACTTCAGGATGTCATGTACGTAAAAACCCTTAGTGAGATTTCCAAACTGCATTAGCCAGGCTAATTGTGTACTGTTTGTATCCCAGAGTGAAGTCTAGGAAGTCAGGCAAAGTATAAATTGATGCTGAATTTGACTTAGTGTTTTGATATTCAGATGGATGCTAAGTGCAAATAAATTTAAATACTATAGGGTCCAATTTTGGATTGTTTGTTCATTGTTTCCTAACACATCTTTTAATCTGCTGTGGACAAATCTATCTTTTCCTTTTTAGGAAATGTCTTAAAGACATCGTTTAAACTATCTCGTAAAAAGTTCGTCACTCTCAGGCAGAGATATGTACAATTGGACTTGGGCATGGCTATTTTTTGGATTCCGTGAAATGTTTCCTTTTAGGGAAAAATCTGTTGACAGGGCAAACTTCCACTATTCTTCATTCAAAGGGGGTAGATATGTAGTGTTATTTACATTCTATACCTGATTGTTCATATTAATTATACTTTCTACCAGCAGTAAATTGGTATTAAAATTGTTAGTTGATACATGCTAGCTTTTCAGATCAGCCAGGTCTTTTCATTTATGTATGCAAAAAGTTTGCACATGATGGAGTCAAAGTAGGAAGGACACACAATCTGAAGTACTGAACTTTGATATTTTCCTTCTAAAACTCATGCAATAATCCATTCAAAAACATTTCCTGATTAAAGCTGCATTTCTTTTGAATGCATTTACCTGTCCACCTAAAGTGCTTTTCTAGTTACAAATATGTGTATGATGTAGGAGAGTTCAAAAAAAGCATGAAGCTTTTTTTCACAGTTAGAAAGCTGTGCTACTGGGAAATATCCTTAGATACTCTGACTGAATAAACCAAGAGTTCATAACTTAAGCTGCAAAACAATACTTTCAAAAACAAAATATGACAGTTTTGGTGGTTTTCCTTCCTTCTTCAATGTAAATGTTGCCTCAAATAGGATTTCACATACATTCTATAAAACTCATTATGTCTGGACTTGATAAAGAAAAGGAAGAAAAGAAACAAAGAAAGAGGTATTTCAAATTCATCCATAAAGCTGCAACTATTTACACCCATGAAGGATTCTCACAGTACCAATTAGGTTTGAGGAAATTAGGATTTCTCTACTGTAAAACTGTTTAACAAAGTGAAAGCTGTAGATCTGACCTGAGGATAAGCAGAGTCCATGGTGCTCTGAATTTTCTTGTTGAATATCCTTTAGATCATTTTTATAGTGAAGCAGGGTTTAGCTCCTGTAGAATGAAGTAAGAATTATCATTTTAAAATATGGTATCTATAGATGTCTGTGATTGTCAGAAAGCAACGAAAATATAGAGCTGCCTGTAGGAAGCTCTATGAGTTCACAATGCTCCTGTGGTTCTGGGTTTGTCCCCTCTGTCTTCCCTCCAGTTCCTTGCAACAAGACCACAGTAAAGTAAGAAGCATGTATTTTCTCTGGCCACTGCCCCTTGAACAGTCTGGAGCAAAAAAAAAAAGTATACAGAAATGAATACTGAGTTGGGAAATCCTTCACAGAATCCCCAGTTATTTCCAGTAATACATAGGTGGTCTTGGAAGTTTCCCAGCTTAGTCCCAGAATTCAGCCCAGTTTAGACCATGGATCTGAAACGTAACCATGACCAGATCTTACTCTGGAATAACGTTATCCAGTGGTCCTCAGAAAGAGTCAGGTATCTCTTGAACTCATAGATAATCACCACTTGTTTTCTATGGTAACTTATTCCTGATGTTTATCTTGGGGGAATTTCAAGATGATCTCATAAATTTTCTTCATCTCATCCATTTATAGGATTGTTTTCCCTTTCTCCTATTTGCACTGCTAGATCCAACGGGCCCAAACCCTCTCTACAGTAACTGCTTTACACCAAAGATCATTTTTTAATTGTGTTTTATAAATAAATAGTTTAGATCTTTGGGTAAGATTATCCGTTAGTTGAATATGCTGAAAGAGAATAACAGACTTTTATAGTTTGCCTGAAAGCACTTACTGGACTAGATGAACAGTTTCTTCTGATTGGACAAAATAGAATGAGGAATTTAAAACCAGCAAATCAAAACCTGATCATAAAGAGATGTGTCTCTAATGCTTTTCTTCTAAAACTGCCTGTTTAAGACTTGTGAAGAGTAGTTAGTCGTTTTAAGACAAGCCACACACTAAAGCCATGCTTCGCTTGGCTTGGAAATGTGTTGCATGGAAATGTGGTAGCCCAGTGGACACCTCTGAGTCTCTCTTCAGCAACAGGACAGGAAAAGGACAGATTGCCTTTAGAGACCCTTTATATCTGTTCTGACTAGAGGGTCAGAAGGACTGTCATTAATAGTCTGAAAACACAATGCCACGATGAAGGTCTAAGAAGTTATATATAGTCTCTGAATGTAGCACAATGGAGAGAGTATTCTAGGAACAGTCATAAGCCTGCTCATGTGTAAAGGCGAAGTCTTTTTGCCAAGTTGTTTATTAATAAAGCACTGCAAAACTTAAAGTAGCTCTGAAATTATTTTTCTAAGTTCCTGAGAAGTCTAAGAACACATATCCTAGAAGAAATTGCTCTAGGAAATGGCGAAGAATCCTTCACTAAAGTTAGACACCTGCCTATATTTCTCAAAAAAATTTAAAAATAAGCATTTTATAACAGTTATGGAAATCACAACCACACTTTTCCCCCACTCACTCTTTCTCCCCAGTTGTAGAAATAACAAGAAGATCATTAAAATCAGAACGTGTCTAAGTGCCTATAAAGCTTACTGTAGGAAAGCAAGCAAATGAGTTTTGTATTTAGTTATGAATGCAGTGAGATCTGAAGCTCATCCTTAGTTCTACAATTAACATATTCCAAATGTAGTAAAGCCAAGTCCCTGTCTCTCTCGCTCATGAGGGAGCCTGGACTCATTTCATTGTTCTTGTGGAATGCAGCTGCTGTGTGAAGGTCCTGCTCACAGCTGGAGAGGCAACAGCTGGAGTTATTTCAGTACATGTTTGTTTGCAGACTAGGTCTTAAAAAGATAAAACTGCACCATTATCACAGTTATCAAGACCAATCTCCCACATCATAGCTAGTCCCTTGAGACAGACCCATAGCTAGGTCAAACTCCTTCTCAAACCTTTTGTTTCCATTGCTGTTGTCTTAACTCTGGCATTTCACTCTTGCAGCAACGTTATCCATGTTTTCCAGTCTAAATTAATGAAGGGTCAGTTTGTGCCCTTGTGCCATTCCTGTCTTTTACCCTAAATAGCTTTTCCTCCTAGCGTTTACTGCTCTCCACCAGTGTATTTGTCGGCAGCATTAATTTTCTCCCTTTTAATTTTGCTAGGCTAAACAAGCTGCTCTTTTTAAATCACTGTAAAGGCCCTTCAGTCCCTAAAGGTCCTTCCAGCTCTTTCCTGCAAACATTTCAGTTTAAGTTCATCTTTCCTGTACATAAGTGATTATGAAGTTTCCCCAAATTGGTTTCATTAGTGCAGCGACTTCCCAGTTTGTACTGGAAAAGCTGCTACAGTCTTGAGCCTTGATTAACGTTAGTGATTCCCTCTATCCTGCATGAAAGGAGAAGCCACTACAGACTGCAAAGCGGTCTCACAGGAGTGAGATGCTAGTGCTGGCTTTTGTTGCTAAGTAGAAAGCCTGCCATGCAGTGAACCAGTTAGAGGCTCCATTAGTGTATGTGTTTTTATTCCTAGCTAAGTGTTATGGTAACACAGTCCTGAATTCCTGAATTCCTGAACTTACAGATCACTGTGGTCAGGCCCACTTCTGAAAGGGAAGCCCAGCCTCAGGCATAAGCAGGCATTATTTGATACCTAATAGCACTGAAATTTTTGAGAGAACCTAAAAGTTGTTAAGCACTTGTATGAATTAGATGTTTTTCCACAGTACTACAAGGCCATCTTTGTGTCCCCTTCAGTTCCAGCTGGCTGTTCTCAAAGCAGTGGTTGATTTTGCTTTGATAGCTGGAGGGCTGTGCCATGTGTATTTGAAAGGAAGACCCTGTAGACCTGGGTAGTATCAGCCACTATTAGTACTGTATCCTGCCTTGCCACCCACCCTCCTGCACCATGACCCAGACTGAAGCAGCAAGACATCTGGTTCTCTACTGGTCTATTACGGAGCACAGAGCTGTCGTCACCAGTAAATTCTCATGAAGTAAAAGGATGCACCTGAACTGTGCACATTTGTGGCACATTTGTGAGGGCAAGAAATCTCCAAGAGTCTTCATGCAGTTTCTATCTCATCCTTTATTGATAAGATGTTGTGCTGTCCCACAGGTCTAGGAAGGCTGGTATCTGATACAGCTGAACCACTACTGAGAGTAATCCTCAGGACTGGTGGAAATGCAAGCATACCACAGAGGTAGCTCTCAACCCTCCTAGAAACAGTGGCTATGAATGTATTGTGGATATGATTCCCATTTTCTGAGACAATTTCTCATTTTTTTCATGCCATTGTGAAAGGGAAAAATCCATCTTGAGTGTATCTAGACAGATTTAGTCGCAAAATCTCATGAAAACTTGGTGTCATTAAAGTAATGATAAAACTCCTTCCTTTTGACTTCCCTGGGGCCCAGATGGCCTGGATGTTAACCTTAAGGTATAATATCACAGCTTCTATTTCTTATCCTCTTTGATAAAGCCAAGAATTCTGCACATGGCTTACTTTTAGTGGATTTTAATAGCTGTAATGCAAATATTTTTGCAGAGAAGGTGAATTATAGTGATATGTGACAACAGAGCAATAGATCCTTAGCTGCTGAGAATTGTCACAGCTTAACTGAAATCACCTTATGTTAGCAAAAAATGTTCCCCACACATTTAAAATACAAAAATAATGAAGGTGTTAGAAACTTTAAACATGTGGGAAATTATTCACTTCGGTTCAGTGTTGGGAAGCTCCAGCTTCATGTATTGTACAAGTTCTCCAGGCTATGTTAGAGAAACTGAATAACATACTCAAATGTAAAATATATCAACTTTGAAATAAACTAAGCCGTTGCTATATATTGCTGGCTGCAAGCTTAGACCCACCAGCAAAAAAGTAATGTGGAAAAATTACTGGAAACTTGTATTTAAAATACGATACCTTCCAAAGTAATTTCTAGAAGCAGTAAGAATTAATACATCGTGAACAAAACAGTGTTTTCACTGTAAACCTTTAAAAAGGAAAAAGGCTCAGCACAAAACGTCTACAGTTAAATCTCTGATGACTTAGGCTTTTTCTTTTTTTAAGTGCTAACAATTTATCAAGAAGCTCAAGGTTTTCAGAAAAATAACTCCATGCTCACTCATTTTGAAGCAACTTTGGGTTTTTCCTTTTGTTTTCAATTTGTTCTAGTTGCATTCCTTCTGAGTGGGAAAAATGAACCCAGTATTTCAAAGATATAAATAGTTTAGGATGAGATGAGTAATTAAGTGAGAAGAAACCAGAGTTGATTGGTGATAGATCTAAGTGACATTACAATGAAATTTCATTTTTTCCTACTAGCTCAGCATTGAGGAGGTGATGATTTTATGAAACAATGCTCCATAAAAATACAATGTATTGCAGAACATTATTATACCTCCTCCCAAAATATAAAGTAACAACAAAAATAAATAGGAGAGTTACCTTTTAGTTTACAAAAGACATGCAAACTGTGGCACATTAGGTCATTTCGAGAGTTTTTCCAGGTGCTCTTGCTGCAATTTTGGACCTTAGGAAACCAGCCACTCCCACACTAAATAACCCTTACTTTTCTCCAGCTGTCACCAGCTCTCACTCACCGGACTGTTTTGGAACCTGTTTGTCTCAGCAGAAGTAGTAGCTGGTAAGAAGGAGGCACATTTTTCACAGTTTGGCACCCTTCTTATTGGGTTTCTTCCCTCAATACGTAAGAGTATAAAGCAAAAAACCATCAAGGAATCAAATAGGGTTTGCCTACTGTTTACTTCAAAGTTAATAATACTCATGTTTCTCTAATACAATCAGTAAATAGATGTAAATACACATAAAATGTAAATGTAAATACATGTATTTGCTCCATTGAATTAATTGGTTATTTAGAGAATTTTATTCTCTCTTTAAAGAATTCTAAATAGACAATGACTGAAATGAAGCAGGTTTGCTCTGCATTGTCTTGCCATACTCCATTTATCTTTTACTTCTCTGTAGATTGCGTATCAAGGTGTCTATTATGGTGAAATAGAAGAGCTTAAACAAACTGAAAAGAAATGATTAAGGCTTCCTGGATCCTCTTTTGCCATCCACCTACTTAACATGCTCAATTTTTCCTTCAATGTGAAAAATCTGTGCTATTCAAGTATATATTGCAAGCCACTTTACATCACTGATGGAGATAAGATTTTAAAGGTTTAAGATCAAAAAGGGAGTCATAATTTAAAGAAGCAGGTGCCAAGTGAAGAATATAACACACCGTTGTTATTGGGGGCATCACATTCACTTCATCTGGTAGAAGAACGAACCTCATTGATAAAAACTCTTTGCCCTTCCTCCAAATTGTACAACAGTTTTGTGAAGTTAGGTTCAGGGAGTAGGCTTATTGTTTATTATTCCTAGATGAGCTATAGATTGCTAGGGGAGCCTTATCTACACTAGTTTTACTGCTACAAGGTTTTACAGAATTTCCTTAGTGCAGATGAATACACTTATTCAAATACAGCTTATTCTAGACACTGTATCAGCTATTTCAGTCTAAAGCATTTACATACGGGTGCCCACCCAACAGCCTTTCCTGCATATAACTATTTTGGTAAAACAGTACACTTCTAATCAAAACAGTAATAACAGTAAAACTTTACAAAGTACATCAGATTTGAATGACCTTTTGATTCTCAATAGTCCTGCAGTGGAAACTTCTCTCTTTTCCTTTTTTAGGAAATGCTGGTCAAGATTAATTTATCTCATAGAAAGATCATCACAGGGAAACAATAGATTGGACAATAGAGTTCTTGAGACCTCAGTCAAAAAACTGTTGTGAATGTCAAATCTATTTGTACAAAAGTCAATGTGAAAAAACATAAGATTATCAAAACTGTAAATGCTGGAAGCTTAAATGTAAAAAACAGTCATTTTAAGCCCTAAAGCCAAATATTTGTGCTACTTAGAAGCACCATTGAAACTATTCAGTAACAGAGGAGCACTATCATCTGAGGTAAAGCAAGCTCAGGTTCATTTATACTACCTCCTGTTACTATATAAGAATATTGTTAGAGAGTACACAGATGGAGCTAAGTTTAGAATGATTACCTGCTGAACTTGTAATGGAAGGATTATGTCTATCTGGGGAGCTGTTCCTTGGGAAAGCTTGTGCTCTCCTTGGCTTTCTGCTGGTAGTAAGGTATCATCTTGCCATTCACAGCAACATTTTCCTTCTCATCTGAAATGAAGATGACTGCAAAGCAAAGGCAAAAATGGTGAGGTTACCAACTTTTGTCAGTAGGAGAAAGGATAGTACTTAAAAAGGGCCTTGTAAGTGGGTTTCTGTGCTCTGTCCTGACAAAAGCTCTACAGCTTGTGCTTCTCTTTTGCCTTACAAGCAGAAATATTGCATATATGTCAACTAGTCCATCCCACAGGCTCGTTGAAGCAAAAGTGGTCTCCTTAGCAACAGCCTTTGAGACACAAGGAGGAAATTCCCCAGTCTCTCTGACCTGGAGGCTTGAACCCTCCTTCTGGAGACCAGCTGCCATCTTTTGTCTCTATCTTCATTTTTAAAACATTTTAGCTTTGATCTGTGTTTATATTGACAAAAAGAATCTGTATAAAATAAATGAGGAACGTTCAGCTGTATAAACCTGCAGGCTGCCTCAGCAAGAGCTGGAAGCAAAATGCTGAAGACAGAAATCTTCAGCTTATTCCATTAACACATAGAAACAAGTAAACTGGCACCATTGCTGTCTTTGGTAGTTCTTACAAACAAGGTGAAGTATGTACTTCCACATGGAGAGACAGCAAAGGTCACTTACATTCTCTCTCCTGTGCAAACCTACAGTTTTATTGGACCTGACTTCAGCAGCCCTGCAATCTGGAAAATATTGTGTTTCATTTCAAATATAAGAGAAATCTATTGATGCTAGGTGATATTAGTAAAGCCCTGCATGACCAATGTACCTATCATATCTGTCTGCTACATCCATGGTAGACAACTGCAATATGAGGAACTGTGTTAATATGCCAGTTCTTCTGCTGCTGGCTTTTTATTTGGAAAAAGTTACTAGGTCATTGAATTACCGCTTTTCTGCAGCTGTAGTGCAAAAAGAGACCAAGAAAGCAAGTGTAAATCAAAAAATTCACAGTTATGTTCTGAGAAAGCCTTTTAAAGAACAGGGCTGAATTCCACTTGTATCTATTCAGTCAGCTCCAGGCTGGTAAAATAGAAGCAGCATTAAGAACAGTTGATGCTGCTGCTCATAGAAAAGCTCTAGTACAAGGAATGCAGGGTTATGGTCCTGGCTTAGTGACCAAACAGGCTGAGGGTCCCTCCAAATGAAGTGGCAGTAGAAGTTTTGAATGCAGGGTCCTAGTTGTCACCTTTTGCTAGGATTTATCTCAACGTTGAACTGTCTGCCGCTAATAAATGGGTACTTCAGAGAAGGAATGCTACGCTATCTCTAGTCAGAGTTTTGGTGATGTATTGCATTGGCTGGCAATGAGGAAGCCTGGTCCAAAGCCAGGTTTCATGGAAAGCTCTTGTGCATGTTTACACTCTGGTTTGCTTTCTGCCCCAACAAGTGACTGAGCAAGCCAATGCCTAGGATCATGTTTGTTTCCCTTGGTAGGAGCACAGCTGTAACATACAATGTGCTGCTTTGTCTCATTCTGCTATTGCTTCACTGCCTGAGAAGACCTACAGAACATGCTAATTTATGGACTTGCTTTTACCTCCATTTCTTCCTGCACTGCTATTGATGAAGTGGGAACCCAAGGCAGCTTATGCAAATGTTCCACTACGTAAATCAGTCTGGCCCTAAAACTGAATGCTAAAATGCAACTTTTAAGTAAGCACATCTAAAAGTGATATTGAGGTGGAATTACTGCTCTGCTCTAAAATAGTTTTGTTAACAATGCAAACAAGCTAGTGTTAGCTTGAGACATTTTCATCTGTTACTTTATTTGTAAGAAAAAGAAAACATGCTAGTAGTGCTAACAAGCATCAGAGCTAAGCAATTTCATACAGCAGAGTTCTGGAAACCTTCTGTCTACTGCAGCTCCTAGATATTAACACAAACAGGAGACTAAACATTTGTACCCTGTTTGTACTGCCAGCTGACAAATGAAGGTAATTAATAGGCAACTGTAAGGTGACAGAGTCTGGAAAATACCAAAACTTGTCGTCCTGAAATGCATAGCACTGATGCCAGAATATTGATTAACTGCATTGCTATTGCTAAGTAATCTTGTATAGTTTTACATTATGTATTGATGGTTACAGCTTATTATTTTCCTATTTATTTTGTACCAAATTTTTCCTCTAAACATTTATTGCTAGCTAGACCTTAGACAAAAAAATATCCCATATCAAGTACATCTATTACAGTCAATTGGTAATAGGACTTAACACTTGACAGGGTTTTGGGAAGTTAGGTTTCAATTGTCCTTTTTTTTTGTGTGTGTAACATGGATTCACCTAATGGATAATTACAATGGATGCACTTAATTAAATTAAATTCAATTACATCTGTGTCTTTACTCTTTGGGGAAACTGCCAATATAGGCACAAAAGATTTTAGAAATGCTCTTTTGGAAATGGCCAGTACTAAACTAAACTGGAAGATAAAGATGACTGTATATGAATTGCATTACTCTAGGCTAATTACTTTCTCTCAAATCTGTAGTTGTGTAAGGTGAACCATCTCTGTTTGGCCTTAACTGTAGAGAATCCTACAAATTCACAGTTCTCTGCAGGTCACTCAGGGACATCTACTCTTCAGTGGAATCAGGGAAGGAATGCTCCAGCTTTTTGTTAGAAAATGTACTACTTGTCTGGAAGGCCATCACCCTATGGCTTGTTAGGAACAGAGGATGATGATCATGGTTAGTAGTAAAAAGGAATAATGGTCTGACCTGACCTGACCTCTTGCCTATGCTATCTGGCAATTTCCATGGTTACCACAAAAACTACACTAGAAAATATCTTTTTATGAAGGCAGACAATTCAAATTTAACGAGTGCAAAACATGCTGAGTTTTCCATGCCTGTGGTAAACTGCTCCAGCAGTTACATACCTCAGTGTTAAAAATATTTTTTATTTCCTGTTTAAAGTTTGCTGATTTAAACTTCAACCACTGAATTTTGCTATGGCTATATTTTTATACTAGAACCTCTTCAATCTACCTTCAGCGCTGATAAAAACCATTCTGTCTTTTGGGTGAGAAGAGGGATAAGAGTAAAGCTAAAAAGCTCCCTCCAGATTTCAGAAGAGGCATAAAGGTACATTTCATTAGTTGCTAAATTTTATCACACCCAAAAGATCCTTTCAAGATTATGCCAATATGAAAACATTATTCAATCAAGTTATTAGATTAATCCATATGCAGATTATAGTGCTTTCTCCTGCATAGCATTTTCTCATTACTTTATTGTTTGATTTTTAAGAAAAATATTCACATCCCAGTTTAGAAAAGTTATAGGAATTTGTATGAATGCATTGTCTTGCACAGGGGAAGCTAACATTACTCTCTAGAAGGCTGTGCACATCTAGACATGGCAGGTTCTATACTTCATTCATGAAAAGGGCCCAACTGCATCGTAGCCATTGTAGCATAATGGCTAAGTTCCTACATAATATAGAAGTAATTCCTGTCCTAGGATTTTTTTTTTGTCTTAGGAGAAAACTCATTGTTGGTAGCCCTTGTGAACAGTGAGAGGAACAGCGATAGCGGCTTAAACAGGTCTCAAAATGGTGGCAGTACTCCACTGGCATATACTAGTATCTGAGGGGAAAGGCCTGACAATGCCAGGCCAATATGAATGGATTTCAGACTTAAAATAAGACAAAGACTGAAATTCAATAAACTGATCAAACACTGTTGAGAGGAGACTTAATCTCTCCTCCCTCCTTTTCCCATTCCTCCTACTGCTGGCTGTGCACCTCCTTCCTCACACCTGCTCTGGTACATTCTGGGACCTGCTGCGATCAAGTTTAACTCCTTAAGATGGCAGAGACCTAATCAGTTTTTCATTGTGGGGGGTTTGGGTGGGTTTCTTTTCCATTTTTAGCTAACTGAATCGGCATGCAAGAAGGGCTCTGGCAAGTGCCAGCACCAGCCTGACAGTGAGAAGGGGGAGGAGGCGGTGAGCCCCCCTTTTGGAGGCAGTGAGCTTTAGATCTGCCCTCTGTGCCTTTTGAAACCATACTCTGAAGTTTTAATTGGAGAAAAATAAATACATGTAATACCTTGAAATGAAGAGGCCTGTTGCAGATCCAGAAGGTAGCAGGGCGGGCAGTGGGAGCCTGGAGATGCTGGGGCTGCCTGAAGCGAGGAGATGGGGAGAGTGGACAGTTTCTCTCAGGGTGTCCACTCTTTCTGTGAGGGCCCTGATTGTATCACTCACCCTTCCTGCCTGCTGAGGTGAATCAGAGGCAGCTCCACACATGGAGGCAACTCCCTGGCGCAGAGACCATGGTGGGGACGGCAGGGCTGTAGCAGCTCAGCCATGGGTGGCCAGCCACAGGGGCCTGGGCACAGCACCCTCACCCACCTCACGTCTGAGAAGGTGAAGGGCTGGATGAAGTAACGACTGGGCCTAAATCGATTGTAGCAAGGTAAGTGTTGGTCTCTTCTCCCAAGTAACAGGCAATAGGACAAGAGGAAATGGCCTCAAGTTCCGCCAAGGGAGGTTTAGATTAGATATGAGGAAAATTTTCTTCACCGAAAGGGTTGTCAAGCATCGGAAGAGGCTGTCCAGGGAAGTGGCTGAGTTACATCCTTGGAGGTATTTAAAAGATGGGGAAATGTAGTGCTGAGGGACGTGGTTTAGTGGTGGACTTGGCATTGTTAGATTAATGGTTGGACTTGATGATCTTAAAGGTCTCTTACAACCAGCGATTCTGTCATTCTATAGATCTGGGGGTTTGCCCACTACAGACAGTGAGCAGTGACTGTGGGAGGAAAGGTGGCCCCAGACCCTGGCAACATCAGGTGAAGAAGCGGGAGCTCCTGTGGAGACACCATGGTGGTAAAAGTCTTTAAAATATATTTTTTTAAATTTCTTTGCATTTGCATTCTCTTTTCGTTCATTTGCTTTTCAATGCTGCGATGTTTACCTACGCTGGTGCCTGGGAGAGGAAAGCATTATTCCTGAGGGACAGAGTGACAGGACAAAAGAGGCTGTGGCCGTGGAGCTCACAGGCAGGAAGCAGCAGGTCTGGTGGCACTGCTGGCCTGGGTGGCACTGCTGGCCCCAGTGGTCCAACATGGCCCTGTGTGGCATGGACAGCCCTTTGGCCCAGCCTAGGGTCCACACACAAGCCCATCACTACCCCACATCCAGGCCTGTCCACTGCCCCAGAGCCTGGCTGAGGTGTGACAGTAGTGAGAGCTGCTGCATTTTACCCAAATACAATGATTTTTCACACAGCAAAAAGCTCACGTTTTTGTGGTGGGTGCACACGTGTATCAGATCTATGAATGGATGTGTGAAAGGTGAACTTGGTTGGGACTTTGTGAGTGGTATTATGACAGCCCTAATATCAGATAGGATCTGAGGTACTTTGTCAGCATATCTGGATTTTAATGACAGGTTCAGATACATGTAAAGAAATTTTAGAAATTGATTCAGGCATTTGTTTTTATCTACTGTATATTACATTGACCTTCTGGGTAAAAAAATGTCAGTTATTGCAAATTATTACAAGAAACACAGATCTGTAATTTGACTCCAAAAAGCATCCCATGCTATACATCTAGCTATTACAGAAAGACTGTCAGATTGGATTGTGAAAATATAAATAATTTGCATAAATTATTATTATATTTGAAATCCATATTTATTTCTGTTAAATAGAAAATGAACATTATAAACCCAAGAGCTGTTAGTGATCAGTCAGAGATTAGATAAAATTGATTTGAAATAATATTTCAAATTTTCAAATATTTCAAATCAAATGGAAATTTTTAATTTTCTAGATTGAAGAATAAGTGCATGACTACATTAGGATGTTTTTTGTTATCAAAGCACTCTTGGCTGGACAAACACTGAAGAAAAAGGCCAGGCTGGATGCTGAGTTGGGGCTGTTGTAGCAAGTCAAACAACTTGGTGAGGTGTTGGCAGGCCTGCCTGAACAAGGCTTGTGTGAACTTGGTTTGGCTTGGTAATCATGGGAGCTAAAAATTGTTAATTCTTTCCATTTTTTCAGTTAGGTTCTCAAGCCTTAGTGTATGTGTTTTCAAGGTTTTCAAGGTTTGCAATCATGATGAATAAAAACATAAGGGAAAGGAAGGTAAACATGCAGATATTACAATATAGCAAGTCACTCCAGAACTTAGGGCTTAAAGCATGCTTCATGTATGGAAGGACTTACAGTAAAAGTTATGAGAGTTGGCAGTGCTGGTGAATGGTCTGTTCAATACAAAATCTTTTGCAACGACAAGAATGACCATGTAATCCTCTTTATCTATCTCTGTTTTTCTTAGCTACTATTGCTATGACCAGGTAGGTAATGTAGCAAAAGGATTCTAAAGAAATGTGAGTTGTAAATGGCTACTGCTTCTATGAAATATTGCTACAGGAGCAGCACCTGTGCACAAAGTCCTGCACATAACTTCAGTTTTTGAGCTGGAGTACCAATTGTTTGTTGTGTGTATCCTTACCAATGTTTCTGTGGCCTTTTTCATGTGCTGAGTGTGTCTCTAGGATACTTCATCTTTCACAGCCTGACATGAGTCTTAATTTATGACTCTCTTGCTCTTCTAATTGTTTGGAAACAAAATGTGGTCATCAACATAGTTATTTTAATGCTCTTTATTCTATACTCATTCTGTGGTTTTAAAAGTTTCAGTAAATGATTCGGACTTTTCAAGTAGTCTCTAGTTCCTATCTCAGATTTGTGCCTGTTTGTTCCATGAGTGCAGTGTGCAACAAAACAGAGAGACTATGATTTGACTCTTTCCTTTTGTGGAGTAAATAAAGGATAACATTATTTGCAATCTAATCACTTGGTACACACCTGCATTTAAAAACATAAACACCTCTTCTAGTCAAAAAAAGTTCCTCACCTGCATCTTCTGGGAACTGGGGGAAGGAAGGAGGGAAAGGGTATAGCAGGTTGTTTATCATGTCATGCCTGCCCTGCTTTTGAGTTCTTCTGTAGGAATCTCCTACCCAGTGCTGACAGAGATGGCTTTCTGTGCTAAGGGGACAGCGGATCTGGCTCAATATGGCCATTCTTGTGCTTAAAGATTGAGAGCATTTTGGCTCTCAACAATACATTTCACAATACCAGAATAAATACTGACTGCACAGTTAACCGGAAAGAGTTAAGTTTAATTTAGCTTCTTTTACAAATTGCTTCTTAAAGGCTTTTGTGTTTGCTCATCTCCACTGGATCTTAAACAGAGACATTGTGTTGCTATGGAAAATAGTGAGCAAGCAATAACAAATGCTTCCTCACATAGAAGCAAAGCACCCTGTTAACCATCAGCCATGCAGATATGACCGAGAGAGGAAAGGAAAACGTGGGGGAAAATATGAAACTAGTTCCAGCTTTCATCCTGTCCTTAAGTGAAATATGACTTCATTTTCTTCTTTCAGCACTGCAGAGTGACATTCATGTGATACTAGAAAAGAAGGTCATTTGCTAATAGCAATTTCATTATTTGAGAATACCCGCCACAGTCATGACTATCAGTGTGAAACAAGAGATTTTGAAAAGCCTTGCCTGAGTTACACTTCACATCTTCTGCTAAGCCAAAAAGAATAAGGGATTTTTTATTCTATGATTTCCTTAGTCCCAAGAAATTTCTTCATGAGACATACGTGGGAATATAATACCCTCAATCCAGTCAGACTTCATCCTGCCTCCAGACTCTGAAAGCATTGGAGAAATATAAATTAGAAAAATTTGACATTGGCCTTGATCTTTGCTTTGCCACCTAAGATGTTTTCCAGGGTCAGCCTTGAAATTCAACACACCACCATTCTGGTAGAAGAAAGCAGAAGTTGCACAGTAGAGCTATTTTATTTTTAAAAATATGTCTGTTATAGCCTAATTTTTTTAAATGGTCACATAGGACCCAACCTACTTTTAAACAACTGAATCTTTTCATTCTGAAGTCTCTGCCTTTTTTTCCATCTATCTGCAGTTTCCCTTTTATAATATTCTTGACTAAGCAAAGTTAAAGTCAATACTCCTACGGGGTTTTGAAGTTGACATTGTTTCAACAGGCAATGTGTGTTGTGACAGGCTAAGAACACACCATAGTTACACTATTGTTCTTATTGAAGACAGTCAAAACTAGGCCTAATTCTATAGGACTTAAGAAAAACTCCAAAAGAAATTTTGCCTCAGTTCATCTAAGAACTAAATGGAGTCTAGCAGTTCCTTATTTTTCAACGTACTCCAAAAAACCTTTTTTCAACTGCTCATCATGCATAGTTCAGAAATGAATAATTCAAATATAATGCAAATGTAAAAACTCAGTTAAAAATATACATCAGATATTCCTTCAATATAAAGTTCCAATTATATGTGAGATGAAACCTAGCAAATAGAAGATTCCCCACTAGCTGAAATTAAGCTAATTTGTGTTAACAATGAATGGTGAATAAGATGGTCTGAAAAATACTCACTGATTTGTGAACTTAACCTGCAGCAGCAATTGTACCACATCAGTCTCCCTGAATCAGCAACATATCTATTTGTCAAAAGAATTTAATGATAAAATACGTGCTATTTTGTTATATATGTTTCCTTAGTCATGTTCTAGTTCTAGATGTTCATGTAAATGAGTAGATGACTTGTCTAATTTCTTAGAGGCCTTTATAAGGAGTGTGGTTATCCACCCATGCACATAGACTATTTTTTTTTGTACTACATATCCATTTCATCCACATTTTTCCAAGGACCTTAAATTATTCAAGAAACAATTATGCTGTATATGCAAAGCAGCATCCACAGTGCTTATTTTTTTACCTAATTTCTAGCTGCATTGCCTGAAGCAGATGAGATCTTGTGATATGCCATGATTATGTTTTGAGTCAGTACATGAAAGAGAATTATCAAAAGACTTTTACTAAGCTTTAGTCACTGCTCTGTCTGTAAACAAAAATGTTTTCCAGTGAGTGATTTAGACTAAGTTCAAGTTTATAATTTTGAATCCTTTAATTCAGTTTCCTGCACCATAAAAATAAATTAATCATCATTGCTTACCAGGAAGGTAATGTACCTGCAACATAACAAGGTGATCCTGCAGAGAAAGCAACAAATACTTTTCTGGACATCAAAACCATGCAGTAATATTTTACTTCTCCCTTGGTAGGGAATCAAAGAGAGCCTTGGGTACTCCAGTTCAAACCACATCACAGCTCAAGTGTCCAAAGAGAATCTAAAGTTTCAGATTCAACCACTGCTATGTAAAATAATGCCACAGGAACATTCTCATGTCAAACCACAATTTTTATAGCCAGCTGAATAGCTCTTTCAGGCAATGAGCAATCAGTTCAAATATATACCTTATTCCAACTAACACAGAGATCCACTGTATATCTGTTCATGAAGAGTACTTAGCTTAGACTCTAATCTCTAGAATTTGTCATAATTTGAAGGCACTCAGAAGAACAAACACTCAAATTACAGACTGTTAAAATAGGAAATATGCTGGACTTCTACTGGCATATTTTGTTGGACACTACTCCAGTTATGCTGCTGTCCAAATATAACTGCTTTGTGTATTAGTTTGAAAGGCATTAAGGGTCACAGTTTCTGCACATGAACTGAGATGAGGTCTGCAGATCTAAGTTGCAAAAATAAAATAGATGGGATGCCTCAAGAATATGCCCCCTAATCATGCATATGAAAAGCTCTTCTATGGATACACCATGATGTCTGTAAGGACAGAGCTGGCTTTACAGGGAGGAGGAGTAGAGATCAGATCTTTGTCTTCTGTTGATGTCTTGAGGTGCTTCCTACGTTTCCTCCTTTTACTGCCTAACACCTTCAGGAGGTTACCCTAGTTATCCCAAAAAGCAGTTCAGCTTCAGATGGGGGCAAAGCAAACCAGAAAAATGGTAGTGTCTCCTTCAGTCCTTGAAAAAGCTGAGCCAGGGAGGAAGAGGGGGAAAAACAGGGAGAGCACACCGCCACACACATGTGAAGACAGCTCACATCCATAATAACTCATACAAGCTTGGTCCTCCAGTCTACAGAGCTGAAAGTATCAAGGTGAGGAGGAAAAATGAGCTGACTTTGAAATTCTGTATTTTTTTTAGAATATTATTTCTAGCTGTCTCTTACAATTTCCAAGGACTGATTTCACTGTAAGTTCACGACACCAGAAATATCATAGGAACCTACCTGCTGTGTTTAGACATAGAATCATAGAATCATCTGGGACTGAAAGGACCTTCAAAGGTCATCTAGTCCGACCCCCCTGCAGTCACAGGGACACTTCCAACTAGACCAGGTTGCCCAGGGCCTCGTCGAGCCTCACCTTGAATGTCTCCAGGGAAGGGGCCTCAACCATCTCACTGGGCAACCTGTTCCAGTGCTCCACCCTCATTGTAAAAAACTTATTCCTAATGTCCAATCTAAATCTGCTTTTCTTCAGTTTAAACCCATTGCCCCTCATCCTGTCACTGCAGGCCTTTGTAAACAGACTCTCCCCAGGATCTCTGAATGTAAATATCCAGCAATGATAAACAGTATACTTTTAAAACCTCACATTTTGGGGAAACGGCACTGAAAATGGTTAAAGGCTTTGAACTTCACAGACTAGCACTCTCTGCAGTTTCTGGTGGAAGTCCCATGGAAGGAAACAAACCTGTCCCTGTCCTTTTGGTAACGGGAGGAATTTATGGGCTGACGTTCTTTCACATAAAGCTGACGTTCTTTCTCTCAACCTTCACACCAAAACATCTACGTCTACAAAAAAGCTGTTTGAATGGTGTTTCCATAATTTTGAATAATTCGGGTCTGCACATTCACACGGACTGCAGAGGAATTTGAGGCTTGGAACTGGGACATGAGCTGGGACAAAATAACGTAAATGGAATGACACATGTGACTTTCCAGGATCTGGAAGTCTGCTGCCCTCCAGGTCCCTAGATTATTCAGGAAATTATCTTTTTTATAACACTGACATTCACATACACAAATGGAAATCTGTAGTGTTTCCAGGATCTGACACTGGAATCCACACAAAAAGGAGCAGCAGGCTCAGAATGAACTACTAAAGGAAATAAGAATAATAATCTTGTATTTAATTTATTGTTCTTCTTTAAATCTTTGTTTGGCAATGTTTCTATGAAAAGACTGAAGTTTAGTGTTTCACACATATTTAACACCTGGTTAAACACCATGTAAACCCATGGCAGTGGCCAAATACATGTCATTAAGGAAAACTTGTGACTACTGTCGTAATTAAGTTCCAGACTTTTCTATGTACTATCATGAATTGATTCCCTAGAAGTTTTTTCAATAAAACATCTGTCACAATTAAGTGTGTCCAAATTAAGTGAAATACACTTTATTGAAATAACCACCTCTGGCTGTGATTCTTTATATCATTTGAAAATGTGTTTCTAATAATGCTGTTTGCAGGACAGCAGAGGGCAAATGTTTTTACAAAGTAAAACAAAAATATTGACATTGTAAAAACAGGATTCTTCTTGACACCTGTCAGTATTTGGTCCTGCCGCTGACAGGTCCCCCCCACTCTTTTGACTTGCTTTATGGACTAACTCTCACCAGCATCTTGGCAACATTCTGGCTTCATATCTTCTGTGGAGTGCTACAGGCCAACTGTCTTCTACCTCCCTTCTTTCACCCCCAGAGGTCAGAAGTTCATTTCTTTGGAGCAGCCTGCTTCAGAAACAATTCGTGAAACAAGATTATGTTAAAGAAAGCAATATTGATTATATTAGAAACTAGAGAGAAGAATTAAATGAAACAAAAGTTGAACAGAATAAACTTTCCTGTATCTGGCAACTGCACAAAGTCTAGCTCACCAGGTTACAATCTCCTAGTTATTACTGTTATATTCAAGCACATCAGAAAAATGTGTCAGTGCTTATCTGACCTTTCTTCTCATAATATGGTCCACAGATCTGTTACAACAGGAAATTCAGTCAGCAGCAGCAGCGTCAAGGAAGAATGGTTCTGGCAGTCATGAACAGCAGGGAAATGCTTCACCTTTTGATGCTCCCTTCAGCTGAGAAAACTCTCCCTTGTTAGGATAAGAGAAACCAAATTTTTCTAAGTGGCAGGTTGAGCTAAATATATTTCGAGGACACAAAAAACAAGCAACTGTTTCACTGCCTGCAGAACATGGCTAATTCTACCCAGTGATGACAGCGCTTTCAAGTCTTTGCATGGCAATTCCAGCTTTCTTCTAGATGTGTCAGAATATGTTTTCCTCATGAACTGATAAAAGGAAATCTTTAGCTCAGCTCACACACACTTTTGCATTTCTCTTTGTGAAAGCTCCACTGATCCACTGGGGAAATACCTTCCTCAAAGGAGAGAAACAACTTATTCTTTCAATACAGTAATTCAAAATTAGTTATATTGTATTGAAGTATGTCTTCTGCAGACTCCTGCCATAAGGCAGAAAACTGATAAGCAGGCTGAGCCTGGCTTATCAATGTGCAGAATTTGATGTACTAGTTGATACATAGAATCAGTCTTCAGTACAAAATCTCCATCTTCAGATTGTCATTGCTTTTAAAATTGGACTTAGGTTCTTTACCAAGAGTTCAATATTCCTTGAATTTATTTAGGTGATGACTGCCAGAAAGTTTGAAAACAACTGCTTGTCAGAATTAAAAGTATAATAGTTGGTCTCATTACAGAAATCTGTCAACCTCAGGTTCCAGAGCCTACCATGCTAAAGGGAAAGAGGTCACTCAGAAGCAGAAATGATGGATGGGAAGTGCGAGGGCACCCATTGCAGTGTTTTGGTCTGCACGTGGCTCAGAGTCTCTTTGAAATTTTGCAGGAGTGGAGTGAGGTTGGCGGCCTAGGAAATTCTTTAATGCTGACACATGAACATAACTGTTCAGGGCAAGTAAATCCTCCTCTAACACAGGGAGGCAATCATGGGATGCATCCGTTTTCCTCTTGATTATTTAATCTAACTGTGACATCCAGCAGACTCTTATCCACTGGAGGAGCTGTGCTCTCCCTTTCCATTGCCTGTTCTCAGAATCAAATCACAGCAACCTCTTCAAAATGTCTCATTTTCTGCATGTGCCAATTGTGAGAGCACACAGTACACAACCAAAACTGACAGGAGACGATAGCCACACAGGGAAAAGTGTGAGATACATGGTGTTTTGAAAGAGGAAGCGAGGGCCAGAAGCAAGAGCCAAGAAGAGCAGAGAAGAGAAGGCATGACAGCCTTAAGACAGCTTGAAAGAAGGGAGGAAAGCCATAAAAACAATGTCAGACAAGGTGTAGGAAACTGAAAACAGGGAATAAAAACTAGTCATTATACTTAGGGTAGGAAGGAGGGGTTCAAAGACAGAATGATGAAGAAAAGACAGCAGAATGAGCAGGTTATGAAAGTGAGGTTTTAAGTGGTATCCTAGAGGATGTGGAGACAGCTAGGGGAGATTAGAAACTGAGGCAAACATCATTAAATACGAGGAATGGATAAGGAAGGGAGAAGTTACTTGAGATTTGAATTGCCTAATGCTGAAAGCAAAAAGAAATAGAAACAGAGAATGAGGAAAACCTTTGTGGAATGGTAAGGAAAAGAAGGGATATGAAGACACTGGGAAATAGTGACGAAGAGCAGACAAGAAAGGATATTCTAGTGCATACAAGGAGCGTAAGCAAAAATAAAAAAATAATTCCAAACCCCAAATAATTAAAAAAAAAAAACAAACAAACAAACAAAAAACTTTCCTGTATTGAGCCATCAAGGTAAGAAAAAGAGATGAGGTCATGTGTTGTTCACATATTCTTTCCTTTTGCAAAAGAATGTACCCTGTTTGCAAATTATAAAAACAGCAGAGTAACTTTTGTTACCTGAGTGTAAGCTGCTGCAAAGCTAATCCTATTCTGGAAGCCCATGCTAATTCCTCAAGAGATGACTTTGTAATGCACAGTCACATTGTTGTGTTATTGAAGGGTCAGTATAAATGCATCCAAATGTATTAGAAATTTCCATTTATTCTCCTAATCAGCTTTAGATTAGTCCTATAATTGTAGTGACTGACACTTGCTTTGGCTGAACCTTTCTACAGTAAACCACTTCTCCAGGAAAGCATTCACCAAACTTCTCTGAATGCACACCAGTATTAGTTGATGCTTTCATATGGAGTAACAGAAACATAAGTGCAAATAATCCTTGCTATGTAATGCAATGAAGAAGCTGATTTAGAAAAGCATTTGGGGACAAGGTGTTTTATTGTAGCCAGAAGAGTTCTGCTTCTGATTGTGATTTTGCTATCAATTGGATTCCCCAGGAAAGTTTTGGTTTCTGGGTTTGGTTTTGGAAACCAAAATTCCAGGTTGATTGATATACTTTGATTTCAATGTAATTTATAGGAATACTACAAATATTTCCTAAATAGTAGCTTTACACTGGAACAAGATAAGAAAATTAAAGAGGGTTTCTATAAAGAACTTTCTAGGGTTTCTGTATATTCATATGAAATCTCTCAATCAAATCTCTCGTGCTCTTCCGTCGATTTAAATAGACATTGAATTAGACTGAAAGTTAAAGCCTGACTGAAGCATTCAGTTAGAAAAATATGATGTAATATACGTATCACTACATTTTCAATACTGTGATCAGGCCACAAAAGTTGTAGCTTGAAACAGGTGCCAGACATTTTTGGAGAAAATTGGTGTAATTCAGATCAGTTTAATGGAGCAGTCATTTCATGAAGCAGTTAACCAGCTGCTCACACATTCCTATTTCACTCATCTTAGCAAAATTGTTCAAATATTCATAGAGTTTTCTACTGCTCATACACAGAACCACACTTTCAAATGGCCACGTTTTGTCTGTATTTAATCCACTCTTCCTTCATCTGTGCAAACATGTGACACTCATTGCAGGATTCTTACTATGTAGGAGGCCACAAAATGTGCAGCAAAGTTGCCTGGAACATTATCTGTCCAAACATAGTAATATTATCTATAAAAAGTAAGCTTAAAATGACAAATGGAAGACAATTACTATAAACTAGGTGTAAGTATAAGAATTATAAATTGGGTTAAAGGGAAAACAGGCTCAAATTTCCCCTTCCTCTCCTTACCAATCTATACTGAACTCAGTGACGTAATTCAAGATAGATTTAAATAATTTAATTCTAACTGGAGAATTATATCTTCTTGTTGTTCCTTCTTTCTAGGCAAGGAACACATTTATTTTTTTTCCCACTAGACTGTTTAGTAAACCACGAGTTACCCAATTAGTGATCAAACCTTAATTGGATTACTTACATGCCAAAATAGCCGCAGTCACTTGTGTGAACCATGTTAATTTCAAACAGTTTAGAAGGAAATCACAGGCACTGAAACCAGCTCCCTCTCCCATGGATGGGAGAGCAGCTGCCTGTAAGATCACGGTCATGCCAAGGATATTTTATGTTCCGCAGATGGCTCCCTTCTGTCTCAAGTCTGAAGATAGAGATGTGCTGAACAAGTCTTTTTTTAACATTCCTATTGAAAAGTTAATAGCCAACAACGAAATCTGAATTAAAAAAATGGTGGAATAGTCCACCTAAATATAAAAATCTATTGATGGCCTTTTAGCAGCAGCAACTAATTTGGTATTTCCTAAACAAGGGCTTGATTGATGATACTTGGAAGGGATAATGTTTTTAATGCTAGAACTGGAATGGAATTAAATCACTGTTGATTGTAGTGCATGCCTGCTCACACCAGTTATCATACTTCTCCTGTCTGAAGATTAATACTCTGTATATGTGTACTGCGAGGGGAGAAAGTTGGAGAAAATTCCTTTACAGCATTTTTTCAGTTCAGTCAGATTTTTTTTCCCTGCTAAGAAAATTTTATTCCCAGCATTTTATATGCAGCAACTGCAGGAAAAGAACTGAAAAAACTTTGTCCACAACTAGTAGGACCTTTAGTCACAAAGCTGTGAGCGGTGAAAGCCTGATCATGTGCAGCAGAATTTTTTCCATAGTGTTTGTAAACTGTCAGTGCCCAGTGTACAGTAATCTTCAGTGCCCAGTATACAGTCTTTTGTGGAGGTATCTTATAGTCAGACTGCAACCCTGCAGCAAGCTTGGTGTACACCTCATGCAACAGAAACCTTTTTAGGGATGGTGTATAAGGGTAATGAAAAGGCTGGATAACAGGCTGAACTTTCCCATGAGGAACTGAAAATAATTACCCCCTGAAGGTAAAAGGAGAATTTTAACAGCTGCTCATACAGGCTAATTTTGTCTTCTTTTCTGATGGCCATTTGCAAGTAAGTGTCACTCTGTAGCTCTGATACTTTAAAATTAAACACTTTTTTTTTAAGCAATGAGAAAAACACTGCAATTGTGAAATGCCATTGCAGATCTTGCCACCAGAAATAGGGAAATAAATGTTATTTAGCGTTACATATCAACAACTGTCTCTGTAAACTAATTTGTGCTTTGTTTGACATTAAAATTACAGCTGGCTTTAAACAAATAGGTGGCATGAATGAAAGGCACTGGACAGTTGGTAGAGAGAGTGACAGAATGGAGTCTGAGGAGACTCCCTGTTCTTAGAAGTTACTCCACTGTCATTTGTCAACCCACAAAGAAACTAATGGAGCCTGCAAACTGCAGGACTCCAAACCATAAATTCCTGCTGTTAATACTTTTACACATATTGAAGTAGTGTCTTGGTGGGTATTCTTAGTAAGTTAAAATGGGATAATAGTTATAACATGAGAATGAAGTAGTTTCTGCTCCTCTAAAACATGGAGACCTAACTACTTTGGCATTGAATAGATTCAATCCATATAAAAGCAAGTGATACAGAGATGGCAAGATTTCAATTCTTTGTTTCCTTTTCTGGTCTTTTTATCCCTCCAGTATAATTTCTGATGAGGGCATTGCCTCTGACAGATTTACCTGTGTACTATAAGCCAAAATTACTTCACTCTTCATTTGAGCCTTTCTCTATTCAATTTAGGAAAGATAAAGGCATCTGTGTTCTCATATGCATACATACGTTCTGATTTTTTTTTATATAATTTCTAACCATAGGGAATATTTTTTGGACTAGCTTTCAAAAAACCCCCTTTCTGTCAGACCTTATGTAAACTACAACTGTAGATATAAACTTACAGACACTAACATGTTTGGATTTTTTTTCAGACTAAAGCATAAAAAAATGCTAAAATTTTAATACATATTTTTGTTTTAGATTAACCTCTTAACACATACATCTCATAATTTTATGACTCTTAGTACCTATTAAGAAATCTATAATGTATTTTACTCAGTAATTGTCATAAACATTCCCTTCAGATAACATGTACCTCATCTCAGGTAAGAAAGGAGATCTGCTTTCAAAATTTAAAAATATTCAAAGCAATGTCTTGTCATAATATCTAAAAAAAACCCATGTAAACCACTCCCCTTCTCATTGTTATGACATAGAATCTCCTCTAATATTTCGAAAGTCCTAAGAAGGGCTCTTGCTAATAGACCCCCAAAGCAAAAGGGATGTGAGAAGCATCCTCCTGAATCTGTGAATAAGAACCTAACATATTTTACATATATTTTACAGAGTACACCCCTAAGACAGACATAACTTTCAATTTTTCTTATTGGATGTGATCTAAGACTGTTGATGCCACTAGCAGCCCAAGTCTTAATATCTGAGTACAAAGTAGCACCTGGTTCTTTAATAGTACCATTTCTTGAACCAAAGTGAAATTTTGTTTCTGTTTCTTTTAAAAACATTTTGGCTCTATACTTGTGGATGTCTTTTTCAAGACACTACATTGTGAGATGCGGTCAACGTATTAATGAGCTACATGCTCCAGGCTTTGTAGGCAATTGTTCAACTATGCAAATCTCTCCGTTCTCCATTTTCAAAATCATGAAGAAATACCTGGAGAAAGCAACAATGGGGGTTGCTCCAGATTTGCACCATTTAGACAAGATAAGACTGGCTTTGTTCTAGGCTAAGTTTCCCAATGCATAGGATAGCATATGGATGAGGGCAGGTGCATAATAAGTTGCATTCTTCAGAGGACAAGGTAAAACTATCCTTTTTTATTTACAATTTATGTTCAAGTCTCCTCAGTGAAATCCCATCTCTGTGACTTATGCAACTACATATTTCTAGTGCTTATACTGCTGAATGCTGAGTAGAGCACTCACCAAATCAGTCATCTATAAAGATACTTGGCAATGACTAAAAATCAGAATAGAACCCCCAGAGGGTGAACATACTTCAATTTAGATTAATATTTCACATTAAGAAACATATTCTTGTTCTATTTCGGTTTTCAGGATGCCAAAGAACATGTTCTGGGCATGATTTGTACTATAAACCAGAGAAAATTCCACTTTTTCCTAGCCCATAAACCTGCTAATCATTCATAGATAAGATCATTAGGGTAAGCTCAAGTTCGAGTGCAGGATCTAAATCTTTGTGTCGTTAGTCAACTATTTATGAAAATGTTTTTAAAAGCTCTGTAATAAAAACCATAATCAATTCTAGCAGTGTGGCCTTGTTTTCTTTATTTTTTCTTTTTAAAAAGGCCAGTGAAAAGCAAGGTTAATTAAAAGTCTATTATTTATAAGATATAAAACTACTTACCAAATATTTATCACACAAGAAATATTCCAGAAATCTGATTTTTTTGATAATTATGTAAAAGTCAGCTTGTTCAGAGCTCCCTGCAATTATTGCTTCCAATGTATGGAACAAAAAAACTTATCAAGTAGCTAGAGAACCTTTGTTATGAAAAACTTAGGAATTCTTGCACAAGTGATATATATATATGCATGAATACACATGCACAAGCACAAGCACTTGTGTCCAGCATTTGTGG
Source organism: Scolopax mira (assembly GCA_004320125.1). Classification (NCBI taxonomy): domain Eukaryota; kingdom Metazoa; phylum Chordata; class Aves; order Charadriiformes; family Scolopacidae; genus Scolopax; species Scolopax mira. Next base: position 55,759 of record BJBW01002018.1, read on the forward strand.
TCTTATCCTGTGTTTGAGATAGAAATCTCTGATTTAATTCATTGGGAGTATCAGCCTAAATTTTCAAAAGTGACTAATTAGCTGAATTCAAGGAGTACCTTATAAGATTTTGATTTTCAGAGGGAAGTGCAGTTTGAATATTAAGCCATGACCATTTTTTATCAGAGCCACATTTTCAAAGTACAAACACCTGAAATACATCTGAGTCAGGAGTTAAAAATAAGGTCTGTGACTGAAAGCTCTGATGCATAAAAAGACCAGAATTTTGACATAGTGTAGGAACAAATTATATACTATGGGCAGTTTGATGACATAGAGAATTTACAAAATACCATTAAAATGTCACAAATACAAAAATAATTTTCATCCAAAATCCAGCTAAAATGAAAATGTATCTGCAAAAAGTCTTATTTACCAGAAGTCCTTGCTTCATTTTAAAAATAAAGATTATCTGAAAGATCTCTACTTTAAGAAAAGAGTTGTTTTAACCAATCAGTACCTATACAATTATCTTTTCCATCATATCCTGTTTCATACACTTTCTGTCCACTAAACGAAACTTATTCTGTCTTCCTACTGCTATTCAACAGCCGAACTCAAAGCAAATACAGAACATACAAATCAAATAATATACAGCAAGTTTCCATTCTTCAATGAGAAGAAGCCAGCTTATTCTCCAGGCTATAATATTCCTGACAGCCTGTGCTGTGAAGGCCCAGCCCTGTCTGCTGCTGCTATAAAATAAGAGCTCAACTGCCACTAAGAATTCCTGGCTGTTGCCAGACTCTTGGAATGGTATTTGAGGGGAAAAGGGGGCTTACGCGTATCTCCTGAGTCTTTGTTCTTAGGTAGCTTGTTGCCAGCCTGGTCCAGCAACCCTGTGTCTGTTGTGGGTATGCAGTGCCACCAGTGCAGTCTTCATCCCAAGGCTGAAGGAGAAAAGGCTTCCTTCTTCCTCAGTGTCAGTGGACAACAGACTTTTCACTTGAAGACAGATGATTAAGGATGTTATTAAGAGAAGTTTTGAACAAAGAGGAGCGTTCAGTGTCTTTCTCCAAATACCATAGAAGTAGTGTAGCACTCAAAGTTGATTTTCACATAGTCCATGTGTTAAAATGGTGTGTGGTGTGGAGGATTAAAGCCAAATTCTGATTTCACTGATGTCAGATGAGATACCCCAGTGATGCATGTGGTTCTTGGCTTCCCAACCAACTGTCGGAGTTGATGTCTTTCTAATAAGATGGAGACTCTGTAAGACACAGGTGCTCTATTAGTTTAAATTGTTAGAGTAGCAGGATTTTCATAGATGGTTAGTAGATGGAAAATGTTTTCTGCCTTCCTTAAACTCATACTCCTGGTCCAGAAATTCAGTTGTTGCAGCCTGGCGTTTCTACTGGCTGAGCTTCTGACCGAGGCTTACTTTATAAGCCTTTTATATAATAGCAATAAAGCAAGTACTTGATGTATATTTGCAAGAGAACTCAGTTTCAATTGTTTAATTTCTACCTGTTCCCTGCTAAGTAATTATTTTCCTTGCATTTTCAAAAGTACTTTCATACCTATTATTTACGTAAGTCTTTGGTTCAAAGGTAGATGATATTCATTAAATATACTACTGGACAAAATATTTCATGCAAGCTAAACATAAAACCTGTGGCTGGATAATAATGCTGTAATGGAACAAATTGTTGTATTACAAGATGAAAGTTAAGTGATGCTTCACACAGTCAGACTTGAGTAATTTCACACCATGGAGCTGTAAAGAGGCTGGCAAGCAGCGGGGTGATTTGCTGCTGCATTGATGAGTATCCTCACGGAGAGAGCCTGGTCACATCTTGTAACCATTCCACCAGCACTTCTGGCAGCAGCACAGCACCCCAAGGACCCCTGCTGGGGTGTCCACAACATCAGCTTCCTGGCAGTGGACTCTTTTTCCAGAATAGGGAAGCTGCTCACCAATAGCTGAGCTTCTTCAGGAGATGCAGTGGATGCGTTACTTGGCACCGCAGAGCGGGGTTTTTAGCTTGGCCAGCACCTGCAGCAGCTCTCAGCACCTCCACCTCCCCGAGCTCTCCTCCCCAGAAAGCAAGGCTGTGCACGTAAGCGGTGCTACAGCCCTAAGCTGCTCCTCTTGGCTTCATAAATCCTGCACATTTTTAGGGACCCAGGAGAGGTTGGGGAAAAAGCTGCATGAATACCCATAGACAACGCAAATGGAAAGGATCCCAGTTACCAGTAAGCTTATTTTTTCTTTGAGTGCTTATTTATACATGTATTCACGCAGTATGTGACTTGAGGCAGTACCTCCAGCATGTCACTGTGTAGCTGCAGAAATGTTCTGATGTCCTTTAAATGAATCAAGACATAAAGACTTTTTTTTTTTTCATGACAGAGCAGTCTTGAGCCTGTAACACAGTTATAGAGAGGGTGAATGGAGTCCAGATGGCAGCTTTGCAATTTGGAGAGATGAAAACATCCTACAGAGAGGTCACTAGTACCATCTGAGCTCTAATGAAGGTTCAGATCATACTGTGCTGCCCTGCCTTACTGATGCTTAACAGGTCTTAACATCATCTAAGACAGGCTCTCTGTGGAAATGATAACTGATCATTTATGAGCCTTGACGACACAAATTTCAAAAAACAGGAAAAATGGTGTGTGTTTTTCATCCTGTCCAGACTTTTTAAAAAATGACATGGATTATATAGAACATGCAAGAGTAGTTTAGTCAGAAAAAAAATCATAGATTAATTTTTTAACTACTTCGAAACTGGACTTTCCAGGTGTCTTAAGCATGACTTTTTCATTGAAATGAAGGAGTGAGTTCCATGCTGTCAGGGACAGATTCAGCTCCTCTAAGGACTGGGACCTTGGAGGAGGTCTCTCTGGCAGAGACCTTCACTAACAGTTCAGTGAATTCTGTTGTAGTGGAGCAAGAAATGCCAGAGCAGCTTCTTATTATGAGAACTATTTTTCTAACTGAAAAGATCCACTGACTACTCTTTGCCTGGGCTGATGGCTCTGCTGTTCAATCCCACTTAACTAAAGGTGAGTTGGTTTCATGGCAAAAATGTATCAAGCAGAACATGAGATCGAGTTGGTTTTATAGGAATATAGAAATATAATCATTTCAACTTCTGTCAACTAAAGCATTTGCCATATGAGATGCTCATGTGCTTTACACATGAGAACTAACTAACCTCAGTGCCATCATGTATGAGGTGCTGCTGTTCAGGAGTGCAGGTGGCAAACCTGGACTGAGAAGCTCTGGTAGCAAGGACAGGACCAGTGCAAGCCAGCCATCTAATAGAAGAAGAAGAGGAAGGTGAATGTTCTGACTACAAGTTTTGGAATCAGTGCAGCAGTCCTGTTCCTGCAGCACGAAGAAAGACCATAATTTGTATGGGCCTCACAGTGTGAGTGTAAATATGGTCAACTGCTTGAAAAGAGGAGGAAAAAGCACTCTTGCTTGCATGACAAATTGCCAGTGTCCACTATATTAACACATACATTGCTTTTCTTTTGTAGTCTATTTATATTTGTGTACATGTTTTCATGTAGAAGTAACTACTCACAATTAGTTCTATACCATAAGGGAGAAATTAGCTCCCATCTGAAACAGTTAGCTCTTATGCCAGAAAGTAAAAGATGGGCAAACCCAGCAGCAATATATAATACCTTTCCACAAAGCTTAGTAACCTTTTCCTGTCCATGAGTGTTAACGCTAAAAGCAAACAGAAATTTATTTTGCACATGCTACATTGATGTCCCAAATTCCAGTTCATTATACAAACTATAAGGCTGTTTCCCCCCTTTGTTTCTGATCATCGACAAAGTAGGAAATAATTTCATTTTTTTTATATGATGAACATCTTGAAAAACCCTAGGGAGAGTCCATATATTAAAGTAACTTCATACCCCCTTTTTAAATTGAAAAATAAAATGGTAATTCCTCACTCCTGATAATCTTTTTTTCTGAATGAACTGACTTTTACATATGGCTCACAGTAAACATTCATGAAATTAAACAAATAAATTAAAATTAATTTATTTCTGTATATCAAGTGGCTAGTCTGGGGCAGGGAGAATAGAAAATCACAAGCCTAAGAATAAAAATAAAACAACATTGATTATTTTTACTCAGTAAAATATTATTTCCTTTGGCACCAGAATTTCTGTTCTTTTAATATCTTAGAAGCATTTGCATTTATATTTTTTATTGTCTGTATGTGAACATTATTATACATGACTGTGCATTTTGCAGATCTTCTAATTTCATGTTGCATATAAATGTAAATGTATTTTAATGATTTGAAAACAAGTTGAAGTGGTTATGCACAACTGTAGATTTTTCAAATGTGTTTGTTTTCCAGTACTCTGTAAATGGAAGGCTTGGTTCATTGAACCAACCATCTGAAAATCACAAAAGAAATAGAAGGGCAAACCTGGTGAACAACATTTATTAACTTCCATTGAAAGCCATTAAATGTCTTTTCCCTCTGGAAAATATATTTTCCCTCTGGAAAAGGGTAACATGATTATAATTTGGGAAGAAAGAAGGCCTAAATCAGAAAGAAAACATCTACCCAAATAAATCTTCATACTTGGTATGTGATTATCACATTACCAACACATTACAAAATGGGACAAATTCACCTACCCTTTCTGGAGGAGCTGATATGAAATAAGGAAAGACTATCTAATATAAATGTCCAAGAAACAAATCTTACAGAAAGCAACAGCTTTGTGCTGATTGGTATTACAGAGGTTAGGGTGCCAAAGGTTTCAGAAGTAGTTGAAGTTTAAAAACAAGTACATCTGGAGATGTTTAAGGGAGAGGCCAGCTATAGGTTTCAGATGGCTGAAAAAAAAAAAGAGCTTAATAGAGGCAAAAAGAACTGGTGTCCTTGTAAGAGGCATCATGTAAATTAATCAATATCACAAACCTTTTAAAGTTCAATTTTAGCTTGGAGAAAGTGTTTAGCTCATGACTGATTTCCACTTTCCTGAAATTATTAAGTTGCAAACTTCAGAGTTTACTCTTAGGCTTTTCCAAAATCACAGAAACTACTGTATGTCAAGATCACCCACGTGCTCTTTGTTGAGGAAAGACACTTGTCCATTTGTCCAGCTGATGCGAGTAAGGTCAAGGGAGATCAACACCTGCTTTAGAAAAACACACTCAATAGTTACCACATTCTGCTACAACAGGTGCTGAACTCATCTGGCCTTGGTCATACTAAACAGACAACTGTGTTCAGTGCTATCTCATGGGAGGAGTAAGCTCTGGTATGTTTATTAGCAATGTTCCTACTGTGGTTACAACTTTGAATTCTTCTGTAAATTAATAGCTAATGGGTTTGGTGAAGCAATTGAAGTCTCTTCAAAGGGACTTCTTTTGGTCTAAAAAATCTATGTTACTTCAAGATTGGTGAACGAGGCTGATACTTATTTGTACTCATACTTGTGGACAATGATTCCTAGAACTATGGAAGAAGCCGGGCTGCCATATGAAACAACAAAAGGTGGATGTCAGGTTGTAGCATGACACTGTAACATGTAGTGGCACAGCACAGTAAATTACCTCGTCCCATGAAACACAAGTCATAAAAAAGACCCAAAAAAATTGCAAATAAGACAACTAAATTACAATTAAGCATTGTTACAACCAAATAGCTCATATATAACTCCATAAACACTTCAACCGGTGCTCTTAAATTTCCAGATATATTTACTTTACTCCTGTAAAGCACATGAAAGAAAAAGTGTTCTTTGTTATCTGGGACTATTTGGAATCTTTAGTAGTTCACTTAACACATCATAATGTCTGTCATAGGCTTTTCTAAAACACCAGGGAAAAATGCATACCTCAGGAGAGGAATAAATCTCTTAAAAGGTATTAGAGTAATTAAGTAGGTCACCCTGCAGAGGTGAAGTGCCTGTTAGTATCAGTGGATTTTAGTCCTGATTCAGCAGAGTGCTTAAGCAAGTTCCACTAAAATCTGTAGGCAAATATATATGCAAGTTCTTTTGTGAGACACGGTCTTTAATAATTATTATGCTGGTTCTGGGGGATTTTACCTTTGCCATCCCGGTGGAGAGTCAGCCTTACAGCATGTGACAGAGACAGATGTACAAACATGAATTATATGTCTGGCTTTCAAGTTTATTGCTCTTCTCCTCTGAGTTGTCTTGGTGTAAACCCACCCTATC
>BJBW01002018.1:64556-81806 GCA_004320125.1 Scolopax mira
GAATACATCCATCTCTGTAGGGTATTTCTTATATTCTTATTTTCAACACTGAGCTGACCTGAGGCGTAATTTGCATCTTCTTCACAGTCTCCTGGTCTCCTCCCTTTTCCACAGTCTCCTGTACAAGAGCCAGCTGGTCTGCAGATTACAGAGCAGTAGATCAGGTCAATCTAATACTTCTGGTGTGGGGGGTGACAGGGTAGTAGAGAGACTGCAACAACATGTAGTGCATGAGAATCTCAGGCAACTGCTGGAGAGTGTGAGATGTCGTCAAATGATTAAGTCATCTGCTCCATATCATGCCTGGCTGTTTAAGGACTTCTGTCAGAGGAAAGCATTGAGAACATCAGGCTGATAGGCAGTAATAACAAAACCCATAAATTATTCCTTCTGATTCTGTCTTTTCGCCTTTTGGCTCCTACTATAGGACTTGCTGAGTGTTGGATTATGGGAGACCATGAACAAGCTTAAAATCTGTGCCCTACTTAACCACCTCCAATTTTGTATGTGGGAAGGAAGTGGCCTAAATCTGACCCATCTAATATATATAATATATTCCATGGCATGTAATGTTTTGACAGCTTAAGTAGATATATGAGCACTGAATTGGTAACTCATTCAAATCAAAACTGGTATGCCTCCTATCTAAGTATTGCAAGTTCTGCTTTTATTCAGATACTGGTGTTTATTTTTTCTTTTCCAACAAGATAATTGTGCATATTACTTCAGTCTCTGGTATGTGTTAGTCTTGTCCGGCATTTTTCTAATGCACTCTCGTGAAATTTTAGATACAGATATCATCTCTGTTGGTAATGGGAATTGTAGGTACTGGACAGGAGCAGCGGGTTGAAAATTTGTTTTTCCTGCCTCACAAAGACATTGCCTGGTTCAGAATTTTTTTTCCCCTGAGTAAAACACTACATGGCCTGTGTAAAAACATCATAAACAGGCTAATCTTTGTAATATGCCTGTTAGGAACATTTCCATTCTATACATCAGGAGCTAAGACACAGAAAAAGTTGTGTTTTATCAAGAGAAGTCAGGGGTAGAGAGATGAGGAACAGCTCTGGAGTGCCTTACCACAAAGCTGCTATAGATCAGTTGAAATGATGGCCATGGAGCTAGATTTTGGTGACTTTAACACAACTTCAGAGCACTTCCAGGGACATTGTCGGAAGGAGAGAGATGAGTTTTATCTGACATGTCTAATGTCCTCTAATAATGATATGATTTGGCACACATCAGATATTTTCCTTCCAACTATTTAAAGCCCTTCGGCATGCCTGTAACACAGGTAAGTGGTATAACAGGAATTATACCACTGGGAACCTGCACAGATACAAGGGGAGAGAGGCTAGATCAGTCTTTAGAAGTTCCCAATAGATTTCAGAATCTTGGGCCTCCAGATTTTTGCTTTTGTTACATGAAAATTTATGACTTACTTTATTCTTCAGTGCTCCCCTCCTCTTCCCTTTTTCTCTTACTGGATTTCTTTCCTCAACATTGTTTTTCTTTTGTCCAGTAAATGGCTGATTGCTCTTGATGGCTCAGCTTATGAGTCTTAGACCATTTTGTACTTTTGCCAAAGTCTTTGCTGACTCCTGAACCCTGGCTTGCGGACTGATTGTCTGGGAAAACCGTAGCACTCAAGAACAGCGTTGTCATACCTCCCAGAGAGAGAACCAAGGGGATCAGCAGTGTCTCCTGAACATGTTTTATTCATGTGGAAGTCTGATCGGCAAATAGTTGCTGCCATTGCTCACAGACAATGAATTAACAGCTTGGAAATAGTACTACCCACATTCCCTCATCTTGTCCTCAAGCCTGGGATTAGCATGAATTATAAGCAGATGTGCTTCCAAGTAGCCTATTCTCCTACCAATCGTGTTCTGCAGCAATACTGTAGTGTCTACCTGAAAAATGTTGCATATATCTCTCCGTTAATGATAGCTTTCCCTTTTAAAGGACCACCAGGAATATGGGTCAACAATTTACTGTAAAGGTACCAAAGGCTGGAGACGTTGATATTACCTCTGTCAGTTGCTTTCTCAATGGCTTAGTGAAAAGATAAAAGATACAGACATGATTCTGCAGTATTTATTCCCAAAACTTGAGTTCAGATGCTTAAAGGAATCTTTGTCTAGATATAATCTTTGTCTGACCTTTCCCTTCCGGATCTAATTTCCTTGCCCTTTTTCTCCTGCCTTTTACTTTAGTCTCCTCTTCTTTCTTGTCTATATTACCTCTTTTCCCAGAAGTTGATAGACACTGCTATAGACCTCTTCTGAGAAGCATGGGAAGGCAAGGTGAGTTTTGAGAGCCATTCTGCAACATATTTAAAACAGATCTGGGGAAGCCACTGAAGGATCCCTGCACTTATTTAGTTTTAGCTTTGAAAGTTCAGTTAATCTAGCTTTTCCTTTGGGTTGCTAAAGTTCAAAGGAGCCACAAAAATGATTAAAAGGATAAAAAAAAAAGTTACTTTTATGAAACAGATGTTGGCATAGGTTTCTGGAAAAAAACAATCTTGCTATTTCTCAAACCCATGAGAAGAGGAGTTGCTGAAGGAACCTTGCTTGTTCGCAGGCTCTGAGTGTAATTTCATATTGATTAAAAAGCTGACATAGGATTATGTTATGTTGTGTCTGTTTTTCCCATTTAATGGCTTATGTTAGACTGGTCTATAAAAAAATCTTGCCACAGGCTTTAATTCCTCTCCCCCTCCCCAATTTAAGGGAAGAATACAACTCATAGTAAGGTGGGTGTAGTTATTTTGGCAACAGGCTAACTCAGGTACAGAATAAATCTGGCCCTGCAGCCGTTAGGCAGGTAATCATATTTTATAATCATCTCAAGTTCCAGGGACTCAAAAAAGGTCCCACTATTTTGCAAGCAATCAAATCCTTGTCTGCATTTTTGGACAGTATCAAAGGCATAAAGCAGACCAGTGCAAAGATTACAAATGAAGAGATGCAGTTACTCAATTTCTCTTTTCTATCAACACAAAATGAAAAAGTCCAGTGGGAACACATTATACATGCACATAGTAGCAAAGAGCTTAGGCATACTAATACATTTCTCCTGTATTTGAAATTTTATGCCCCTTACTGGAGACTACTGAAGTCTTTAATTAGGAAAGCCTGGAACCAAAGACAAGAAAATGCAAAAAGAACTGAAAAATCCCCTGTGATACAAAACTGAAGAGGAAGAATTGTATCTCAAGCAGAGAACATTCCATTCTCTCTGAGGATTTCTGAAGGGATGAATGAGGAACAGTAATTAAGTGCCTAAGTCTGCTTCCCTATACACTCTGCATTATCCTTGTATTGAGATGAGCACCTCTCATTAACAAATCTTCAGTAAGATTCTGAAGATGAATGAATTCTGACATGCTTGTTGGAAAATATATGGCAGAGCAATTTTTGCTACATCCGGAGAAAAGCAAACCACACCATCTTTACTTTTAAATCTGCACATTGAATTTGTACACAATGCCTTTTGGTTTGCACAGGCAAGTGTAAAAGATGCCTTTACAACTTTTATACTTAGACTCTTTGTGTCTAAGTAATGAAGTTGTATTAGTCATTCAAATTTGTAAGATGGCCAAGGACTCATTAAATGTGTTCCTCATAACTTTTTTAGTTTGTTGCCATTTATGAAATTGTTGTGACATTATTATGAGGATTTTGCTTATTTTTTCCTGCCAATAAAACGTCTTAGGTTATTACCTTCCTGACTTCAGCCCGGCATAACTCACTCTTCTGCAGAACCATCTATGAAGATGAAGATGTAGATGTAGATGTTTAATATATGCATCCTGTTAAAAAAAAAATCAACAACTGGTCTCTATCTCTCCTTTAAAAAATACCTTCAAAGATTCAACACATTTTTACATCAAAGAAAGGATTATTATTTGGAAAACATTTAAGCAGAAAACTATTTATGGAGAAGATAAGATAATGTGATCATTAATGATTTTATTTGAAGTCACAATATATAGCTGGTTTATATTTTAATTATTCTGTACGGCTTTTTGTTTCTGTGGTTACTCAGTCCTTCGCATCAATAATTTGAGGGGAAGTGGGTCTGAATCCTTGCATTCATAGACTTCCAAATAAGTTCCACCAGCACATTCATATGCCACAAGGAAACCATCAGATCTACCCAGGCTGTCTGTGGGTCAGAGCACCAGTGCAGCCTTCCAGACCAGATTCACTGCCTGTGCAGACAATGAACCTGAAAACGTGGCCCCAGATACGACAGGACAGTGCCTGATGGAGCACGCAAGCTCCTGTGTGAGTGAGCACCCACAGTGAGTTACCCCAACACCAGCATATCCAGGCAGCTGGCTGATGGCTGGCTGCAGGTGTCCACGAGTCACCCACATCAGTAAGAGACAGGCAGGTTGATGCATGTTCACAGCTACTCCCAAAACTGCTTTATAGGAGAGGTGCGAACATAGCTGCTAGGGATGATTCATTGCTGCTGCTTTTCAGTTTATCATTGACTCTGTCTCATGTGGCAGGGAAGGGGGGAGTTAGTGGGTAGAATGAAACTGATGTTATCAGAATGATGAGGAAAAATGAATAGATAAAGTAATAAGCACATAGCACCTGTGTTTTGCAGTGATGAAAAGGGGGAATCATGCAGCATGAGGCCAGGTGGGGAGTTATTAAACTCGGTATGACAAGAGACATTGAGCATCTGTAAAGGAAAGAATGACTTGCATTTGTCTAGGAGCATAGTGTTTTATACCGGGAGACGCCGGTTCATTAGGATCCCACTAAGAAAGGTGCTCAGACTCTGTAAAGTATTGCTTAAAATGTCAGTTAACACTATAAAGAAGACAATAGTAAGTGATGGGAGCTCAGCTTTGTCAAGCATGTTCAGACATGGCTGGGCAGGCCAGGAGGGAAGCGTATTTTCTATGATGTATTTCCTATGTGTCTCAAACATGTAGGAGTGTCATCTGAAAAGTCTTCAGTGCAACCGCCCTGGCTCATTTGTGCCCTTCTGCCACCACCTCTGGTATTGAACCTGCCATGGCTTGAACCAAGGGGAGCCAAGGGCATTCTTCAAAGGCAGTCTTACATCATTCTTCCTGATTTCACATAAAAAGAAACATAAGGTCCCTCCTTAAAAAAGAGATGGGTTGACTGACCTTCAATTCTTGGAAAAATATCAAAACAGGTATTTAAACAATGTATTTGTAATTACTAGAAGGCCTCGGGGTAATAACTAAATAGCAGGATGAACTTAGAAAGAACAAGTGACGTAGCCCTAATCTAATTTCCTTCTATAACACAGTAATTGGCCATGTGGATACCAGAGAAATAGCAAATGGCCAATCTTAATTTGGTCTTAGACGATATAAGCAACTTGGGGATATATGGCAAAGTGAATCTAATAACATGGTGAATGGAAAACTGGTTAGAAAACTGTACTCAAAGGACAGCTATTAATATCACACTCTCAAAATAGATGGTTGTATTAAGTGTGCTTAAAATGGTCTTTTTCCAAATCAATATTTTCACCATTTTCACTAGTGACTCAGATGATGCAAAAAAAAGGTATTTTGTTTTATTATTAAAATACTAAATAAATAAATTATGTTTTAATAAGGACAAGCACAAAGTAGTCCACTTTGAAATAATTATTTGTGTGATTGAAAAATGGAGAACAAACAGCTAGATAGTCTTTCTGGGCAAAACAGTTAAGAAATTTAATAGACCACAAATTGTATATAATGAAGGATGTATAAAAATGTGTAAGACACACCTTAGAAGTATGCATTGTGACTCTCCCCATTAGCTCTGGCAAGACCTCATCTGGAGCATTATGCTCAGACTTGGGCAGCCCATGTTAAGAAATCTGTGAAGCAGAGGGAAATAGCAAGGATGATCAAAAGCCTAGAAAATCTGACCTCTGAGACTGAAAGGATGAGGTTTGTTTAGTCTAGGGAAGAGACAACTGAGGAGAGATGTGAGAGCAGTCTTTAAGTACCTAGAGACTGCTGTGGAAAGGATAGAAACAAATTGTTCTTCATGTTTATTGGAGATCAAGAAAAAATAAAATATGCTTAAACTGCAGTGTGTGTAATTCAGGTCAGGTACTAGGAAAGACTTCCCAAGTGTAAGATGATTGAACGCTGGAATAGATCACTTACCAGATACAATATTTCAGGGCCCTTTGAAGTTCTTCCAACCTTCTTACATGGCATGAAGAATCTCTCCTGAGCAGCTCAGTTTAGGAAATGTTTTGTGTAAGTGGAAATGAGAAATGATAGAAAGCAAGGTGTGGTGACAAGCTCATCTTTTGGATTAGATTGAGAAACCTCAGTCAGAGAAAATTCACGTAGACAGGATAAGGTGGTGTGAGCAGATTGGGTCACTCAGAGGTAGAGAAGAAGAAAATGGTCCTAAAACTGAATGAGGTTTTGGTACGGTGTGAGCCCCACTGTGACTCCAAGTAAGGAGAGTAGGTGGCCCACTATACTTGATACTTAACTACCAGAACAACAAACTCAGGCACTGAAACTGTAAATATAACTAAAATATTTTGACTTCTCTAACTTTGCGTCATTGCCCAAATAATGCAATCTAAGTGTGGGATAAGACATTTAATAAAAGCATCTTCAAACACCCACTGTTTGATTAGATGGTTGTTAATGGTGCATTACATTTTGAAGGTCAATTGCATTATGTTTCCTGAACTTGTTTGATAGAAGAGTTGCAAAAAGATTTTATGCAACAAATGGCATTTTAAGAACATAGCATAGGCTTTTGAAAAAATCCTTTCCTTTCTCAGTGCTTAGAGTACATATGCTAGTCTATAGGTCTGTCAACTTGCCATTCTGAAAGATTAATCTCCCATTATCTTGTACATTGTTGAGCCTCTTTGGGAATTTATGCTTTGTGCATTTGGCTGACAGAGCAATCTTTTCCTTCAGGATGCAGTATTTTATGTTGCTTAGTGCTAACCAGGTGTCCAAGGCCACATGGCAATTCTGGTTAAAAAAAATTAATTTAATTGCATTAGCAGAATATTTTAGGGACATTCGTAATGGAATCCTAAACTTCATAAACTTCCTGGGCAAGTTTGCTTTCTGCCTAATTATCTACAGTGCACTAGTACTAACATGCTATTTCACTTGTAACAGTGAACTGATAGTAGAATACTAGACAAAACTACAGTGAAAAGCCACATCTGAGGCTATGTAAAGCAGTTTAAATGTTAAATCCAACAATCCAAAGATCTCCCTCTCAGATGAACATAGCCCTTCTCAAAATGTATTTATATTACTAAAACCAAAAAGGCCAAAGTAACAGGAATGGAGTTTAGACCTAACTGCTAATGTGAAAGAAAGTAACCTGCACCTTGTATTTAAAAGATTATATTGAATGTGTATTGATGTGTGATAACTGTACTTAGAAATTCCCTTCAAAAATGTGTCCTTGGCTAAGTGTGTTTGCACAGCAAGAATAAGTTTCTGCCTTAAAGGGTTTCCAAGCTAAATAAATAAGAAAGAAAATGGATGGAATTATGCAGAGAAATGAGCATGTTCACGACTTTGTAGCCAGGGAGTTGGAAATATTATCAGTACTATTTCTGACTCAGTGACGCACCTGAAGAAATCTAAGTTTCACGTACAAGTACTTCTTGAAGGTCCAACTATGCCTGGCTTGCTCATAGTATGTGTCTTGTTAATTTCAAAAAGCTACTCATATGAATAAGGTGAAGACAGTTTAGCCCTAGAGTTTTCTAGTCTTTCATTTATTTGGATTGCTTATATCCCTTCTTTATTTGATAGACGGATCAACAAATCTTCCCTACCTCATGAAGGTACTAATTCTTCGTCAGACTCTCCCCACTTTTCTCTCGCTCAATTCTCCATTTACACTGGCCATTCCGTGTAAGTAATTATATCAAGTTTCCAGTGACACAGATAATATCTCTCTTCTTTATTACAGAAGTCCTTTCAGCGTTACTGTTTCCCTACAAATAGTCCTTTTCCATTCCTGGTGTTATTTCCTCCTGTTGAATTCAATATATGTTTCAGATTATTTTCCCCCAATGTATTCGTTTATAAAATATGTTCTTTTTACAGTTCCTTTCCACCCACGATTTAGTTGCAATACTGTTGATCTGTCTACACTGTTATTTGTATCTCCTAACAAATTAGCATCATACTGTAGCCTTTTACCATAATCTACAGTGGGAATTTTTGAATCCTTAAATAGGAATCATGATGGCTTTGCATCTGATCTTATAGGCATAGCAGGATTCTCCTTGTTCTCCACAACCTCCAACTTTGCTTTCTCCCTCTTCCACTTCTCCTCTTCCCTTTTCTTCTTCTTACTCTTCTCCTTCTTCAAAAAGCCACATATATGCAGACACTGTTGTGCATGTTAAAAAAAAATAATGTCTTGATCTGAACAGTGTTTCTATATTAATGATGTTTTTTTTAAGGTAAGATCACCTGAAACTAATCCGTTCTTCCAAGAATTAACGTATCTCCATTTCTTTTAATTCACTCATTGGTATGTTTATCACAAGGTGTGCATTAACCCTTTACACTCTCACAGCCCTGAAATGATGGCTTTGTTTCTGAGTTCTTTGATGGAATTGATCACTTAAATCTGTGCTCTGCACAGTCATAGATCCTGAAAACCTCATCAGAATCATGAATATTTGTCTTTTGCCGGAAATAAGGCCATTAAGCAGTGTCTATGACGACTCAAATTAAGAATCCATTACTAAGAGTTTCAGTTATGAAATCTGTTGCACTTCTGTTTCTGTAAAACTTTTATAGTGCCATAGAAAACAAAGTGTAGGGTTCAAAAAAATGTCTGTAGTGACTTGGAGAAAAGAGTCTGATCCCAAAGTTACTATTTTTTTCTGTTCAGTCTAATGTAAAACAATTAGTTGATCTAATGTAAAATATTGCCTCTTCCTGCACATTCTGCTTTTCTATAGTGTTTAACTTAATAACCTTTCAACTTCTTGAAGCAAATAAAAGGAAAGGAAACTAATACAAAAGTATTCTGTCATCTCAAGCATTTGTGAGACAAGAATAATTTGCTAAGCATACACTAATTTAATTGGTAGCTTTTGCCCATAACTTCATCTGTTGTGAATCGTGTGGCACCTGGAAAGTAGAAAGCTGAATTACAAGGCTGCAGTAAGTGTATTCATCATTATTATGATCATTCACAATTCACACTGCTTGCATTAAAGATGGGTTTGTGTTTAAAGATAAGAGTTAGAGTCAGATCCAGGTTCAACTGATGACTCAAACATGCAGGCCTGCAAAACTCAGTGATGTCTACCTTAGAACCCATTCATCTACCTACATATTAAATAAAACTGTTACTCTGGCAGTAATAGCTCTGTTCAATGGTTGCTTAAGGGCATGTCAGCCTGGACCCCTTGACAGCACAGAGATTGTTAACATAAAACTGAAAAAAAAAGTTGAAGAATGAGCACTAATGAGAATGGTGGGTTAATGAGCTCAGCTTAATGAGCCACAGTGTTGTTGGGATCCCAAGTGGAATCATTGTACTTCCAGGTAGAATTAGCTCACACAGGTGTGTTTCAGGCCTCTTACACAATGCTACAAAGTAAGGTCTGAGTGATTTATCCTGGTCTTTCGCAGGATGTCTGAACATCAAGGTTAATCTACTTTGGCACCAGTGCCAATTAGGAGTGCTCTTGTCAAATGGAATCTCCTCATGGTGCCTGTTTGGGCACTTTGGTTTGCATCATGAAGAAGCTAAGGAGTATGCAAAACAGCATCCTTCCAGTTGAAGCTTAGATGGGAGATTCTCCAAGAGCACATCTAATGCATATGAACTGCCAATACACGTTCAGTTTGTGGCATGAGACTAGTGCTGTGTGTTTTATTCTGCAGAGCCAGTTCTATTGCAATGATTGCTAATATGGACAGAGCCAAAAATTTACTTGCTCCCTAATTAGGGAGGTTTTGCTACAGCAAATTCATAATACAAAACGGTATTGGGATGACTATCAATGATGGAACTCCACAGATTTCACTGGCATTACACCTGGAATAATAGTTAACCAGTGACAACAAAGAATGCGTGAATTTAGATCAAGTCATTAATATAGCCAAAGCTGATATAAAATGCCAGCTCTTTAATTGTGTACCGCTGAAGAGGGTGAAATAAGTATCTTTCCATAATAATTTATTAATTATTACTACTGGGAACTACTAAGGAATTGTGAATTTGGACATGTTTATATCTCTGTTAGATAGAAAGTCCTATAAATCTTAGAAACTCTGTTATTTGAGTCATAAAATTACTCATAAAAAATAAATGTGTTTACTAAAAAAGAAACCATGTTTAGACTTCAGTTTCATAAATCCTGGTCATGACATTATTTATTCTCTCCTAGGAAGAAAGAACCTGAATGCAGTGTTCAGACATTTAATTGACCAAGTGACTGGATTTGGAGCAGATTTATGAGGAAGCTTGCTTCCCTTTAGTGAAGTGGCTTGGAGACAGTAGGAACATGTCCAGTATATCTGTGTCATTGCAGAGTCCAGTTCCTTTGTTTCTCATATATGTTGCCAAGAAATATGCTCACAGCATAGGAAAAGAGCTGTACAGCATTTGGCATCTTGGCAAAGCAGGCAGCTTTAAACAATCTTTGCACCTTTTAGTGATACCCCAGAGGCTAGAGAGGTGTTTGGTTTAATTTAGACAGCACTGTCTAATTTCCTAAGCATTGCATGGCATTTAACCTCCTTGGAGCTTATTCCTTCTGACCTCAGAGTGCTTCTTGTGCCTGTAAAGAGGTCCTAGAGGAGAAGTTTTATGATTGCCTCTCTATATTGTTCAGGCAGTCCTCCCCTAGACAAACACAGAAATTTTAGTCTGTTTATACCATCTGGCACTTCTGCTTGTTCTGAATCTTGCATCAGAAAACCTTATCTCCTAAACGTAAGGTCTTGACCACATTAAAAGACCTCTAGTGCTTTGACTAGATTGCATATGCCAGTGGTCCTCACTGCACAGTCTGAGAGGATATGATGGAGAATGATCATCTTTTTATTCCTAGGATTCCTAGGATTGTTTCGTGAAGGTCATGGAGAAGATCTTCTTTGGTTTTAATTTTTTTTTGCATTTCTGTAATAGTCTTTATAAAATCCTAACAGGTTTATGTTTTCTTACATTTTATAGCTTTTCCAGAAGTATTTCCTCAAGTGGGGGAAAAATATTTCTTTGGTGTAAGTTTTCAGGTTTGATAGAACTGTGTGGAACTACACAAGGATGTTCCGCTTAGCCTCATAGAAAAGTCCTAAAAGTTTAAATTTAATTGTGGCCTAAAATTAGAAATCTTCTGAGAAAAAAACTTACCCAAAAAAATGACTTACTGTTAGTACTGCATCCTGTCTTTCCAAATGCTTCTGCAGCCCAGTGCTTTGCTCTCCCTCTTGGCTAGCCTATAATTCTCTGTCCTAAAAAGAGGGCTCTGCTGTCATTTTCCTGTGGTTCTTCTCTCTCTTGGGCACCTCCTTCAGCTTTCAGCACTGCATTGCAAGCTCCAGGGCAGATCCCACTTTCAGCTATAGCACAGCAAGGGGATTATGCACACCCCTCACCCCCCACCCCCCTTTCCATTCACCACAGTTTTACGAGCAGTGCTTTGTTTCAGCAGAGAAGCGTGCTGGGCCATATGCACTCTACTTCTGCACCACCAGAAATTTGGTCATTTCTACCAGGGCAAGTGGCACTGTGACCTGCTGGAGTCTTACAGACTTTGCAGCAGTGTTAATGCAAAGGGTAAAAAGCAAGGATAAATAAGTTGGACCCAAGCATACCGAGTTCTTTTCCTTCTATAGCATAGTAGCACACCTAAGTTTCATATTCAAGAAATACATTGCATTTTCACAGAAGATGATAATACACCTTAGGCATGAAATGCCCTTTCTTTTCTTGTGTTTTGTAAAATAAGTCCCTTGCAAATGGAAATGGGATGGCAGCAAATAAGATAGTTAAGCAAAATCTAATTCATAAAAATGAAAACGTATCCTCTCTTCCCTCTGGCAATATATTCCAATGTTTAAATCAAGCTTCAGGTTTCTTTTAAATAATCTTTAAACCTGCTTCAATGGAAAAGTTATTCCAAAGTTTGAAAATATCCTCTATCATATTATTTATGAACTCAAAATATTTTTCTAGGACCATATATTATTTCTAAGCTTGTTTCCCCAGGAGTCCCATTATGAAATGAACTTTAAAGCTACAGCTGGAAGGTGAATTTAATACCAGTCATATAAAATATAGAGTTCCATTCCTACAAACACATCTGTGTCTAACTTTAAGCCGATGAATATTTCTACTAACTCAGTGGAAGTACTCTCACTAAAGTTAAGTATATCTATTAAGTGTTTGGAGGCCTGGATCTGAAAGTGCCACAATAATAATCATAAGTAAATATTTGTACAGCCTTTCCTTTCTCTAAATGTTAATTCTCTTAGCATCTTTAGGATTCCTAGCTCAGAAGTCTACTTTGCAATATTAAAAGTTTTGGAGCAAACCCAAAAGCTAGAAATCTCCAGACCTTGCCAATTTTCATTTACATGGGCATTAATAATTTCTGGGTACTCTGGTTTTGGTTTGTATCCTTGCAACTTAAGATTAGTATGTTGTGTTCAACTTAATACAGGCAAAAAAATTTAGTAACTTCAGTTGCAGCATTTTATGAAATATAAATGTGCTGGTTTGGGTTTTGATTGAAACCAGAAACAGGACAAATAGCTGCTTATTTGGAAATTCTTAAAGGTAGGTCAGATTTAGAAAAAATAAGTTTGCTTTGGAGAGGACAATGTTTCCATCTTGTCTAGGCTAGAAAACTAGACCTTGACTGAAAACATTTAAATTCTTCTTTAGACAGAAATTTGCAGTTAAATAAGTGTAAATAGAGTTTGACACTTTTTTAATGGTGTTTGTGAGCACAAGGCCACATTTCAGTTGTAACTGCCACATTTTGCTTTAAATATGGCCTATTTTTCTTACCAGAGCCAAAAAAAGACAAGAGGAAGGAAAACGAGTCTTCCTTAACAATGTATTTCACAGGTGCGCAATGTGCGCAAAGGTACTACAAAAATAGTAGCAATTGTGCTTCACAGCATTCATTTTAAGTCAGAACTGTTGCGTGTTATGTGTTCAATAAGTTTAGAAATATGTATTATTTTATTATATATTCCATATTTCCTTGAATCCTGCCTGTGCACATGTCATGGCCATAGCCCATCATCATTAGAGTTTCATAGACTGCCAGAAGTTTGCAGTAGAAGTGTGTAAAGCTTCTCCGGCCCAGCTTTTGAAGAAGAAAAACAGCCACTTTGCAACCAAACACAACATATGAGAATTGAAAGCAAGTACAAACTTGCCACTGTGGTCCCAGCTGCATTCATAGATCAGTAGATTAGTATCAGATTCAGTAGAAAGTGCCTTGCAAATACTGTGGTGAAGCATATTTCATGAGGGGCATATAGAAGGTCCACAGATCTGTAGAAATGTCCTTTTGCATGCCATGGAGAGGTGTGTGAGTGAGGGTCTGTTGTTAACAAAAAGGTGGTGAGGGAAATTGTGCACATTTTGGGGGGGTGGAGGCATGGCTGTGGCAAAGGATCCAACTTGTTTTGGAATAAAAGTCATCCTGATGACAACATGGTGCATTCATACACATGCAGAGACAAGTGTGACTGTCAGCAAGTGGAAGTTAGCTGTACACATCTGGGCAGGATGTATTTACTGTTACCAGGGACCAGAGAGGTCATTGTAATAGGATTTCCACCTGAGTTTAATTTGCTGAATGTAACTGATGAGCAAACACTAGAAAGTGATGGAATTTTAACGGAAATATTACCCATTAAAATTTGAATGGGCTTTGCCTGTAAGGTGTGAACATTGACAGTGTATCATTTGTTGCCTTTATTTTTAAGCCTCTTGAAGCGTACAAATGCTAGTTAATTCCAGATACCCTTGACTTTCCTAGCACAATTTTGAATAGAAATCTCCTTTCCCTGGCACACCACTGCTCCGCTCTGCCTGGGTTCTGCACCCAAGTTTACATTGGGTCTGATGGAGGAGTTGTTTTAGTTGATCTTTGCCCTTTCATCAGCCTTCCAGAAAGAGCCTTATGTTTGTGTTCCTGTATGCAGGGTTGCAGTAGCAGACGAAAAGAGGAGAAAAAACAGCACACAAGTCAGGAGAAGGCAGGGTTGACAAAAGTCTTTCTTCTTTACTCCTTACCTTTTCTACGCTGATTTGGATTAGAACCTGAGATTAGTATCCTTTCCAAAAATAAGAAATAGAGGACAAACACTCGGATAAGTTGCAGGACAAAGACTTGCAAGAAAACGTGTCAAACCAACAGTCTCTGGGAAATAGCCAGGAAAATATCAGTTCTCCTAGTTTTATTTCTTATAATTGAACCCAATCTGTAAAAGGTTGGTAACAAAATTCAATCTGCTAGAGTAAAACTCTTCCTTGGAGCAAAAAAGCTATCTTTTATCCATCTCTCAAATTAATCTTTGCCAAGAAAGTATACATAGCTCAAAAGTTAAACAAGATATTTTTGTTCCTAGCTAGCCGCAAAAGAACATCCTTCAATATTGTTTTGGAAATACTGCAGCACAATTAAGATAGAGTGTAAATCATAGAAAGAATATTTCCTGTAGCCTTTGAAATGTTTTAAAGCAGCCTGAAGTAAAAGCAAAGCCCTTTACTGTTGCTTAATGCCAAGTGAATATTCCTGTCCAAGAAACCAATTTATGATTAAGATCTCACACACAGAAAAAAACCCTCTTGCGTTTCAAAGGCAGAAAATATTAAAATGCTTGCATATATACTGTTTAAAGTATGAAAGCATCCAGAAAGTAATACCAAATAACTGCAAACAGGACTTCATGACATGCTGGCAAAAAAACCAGTTTTGGGCCATGCTCAGATCCCAAATGTCAAAGTGATTTTAAAGTGGAAAGGAAATTTTGGGTCAAAGGAAGGAGAGTCATAAGAGAACAGAGAGAAGGGTATAAAGGTCTCAAAAATAAGATCCTTTATTTCAACTCTACTATGAGAAAAATCTGGGAAATGAAGCAAGCTTGCATTAATCCTGCATTTCTCCCCCTCTCCACCCAGTCAGGTTGTCTGAAGGAGCTCTTGAAGACAGAGGAAATTGTTCAAAGGTCCTTTTGTGGAGGACCTTGATCTCCCTCACATCTGACAGAGTGCACACTGGCTCGGTTTATTAACACAGAAAGAAAACCATGTTTGCACTAAAGTCAACAGTCAAATTCCCATTTAATTCCCTGACATTATCAAAGGTACTTCAGGACTTTATCTCATGATAGTGGTAGACACAAAAGGTTTCCATTCAGACTCTAGAAATTCTTGCTTCTTGTCTCAGCATTTCTTCTCAGAACTACCTCAGTAGATGTGTGTATCTTCCCTTTGATAATGAAGACATATGAAATGCCACCAGAACTCCACATACCTACTGACACTATTTTCGTTTCTGCTCTTGGCATATGCAGAAGTCTGAATCTTCCTGTTTGAAATAAGGATGTGAGCAAGTAGATGCACTGGATCCACAGAAAAGATGAGATCAAAGAGCAGACATACTTTTTCGTAATTAAAAGGTGCCTCCACATCATTACTCTTTTCTTTTTTTTGTTTTAGCTGAGATGCTTAGGGAAACAAAAGCAAAATAAAAACCTGTGTATAAGAAGAGTTATTTCTGAAATTAAAGGAAGTTTTCGATCTATGCAAGTTGATTGCCGGTGGATAGATCTTCAATTGTTAGAAATGGAGGAAAGTGAGAAAACAAGAATAGACACAGTGTCTCCTTTACTGAATATGTAATAGTCATTTGAATTTTTAATAATATCATATAAACAAGCAATAAAGTGATCAAAGTTTCAATCTTAAAAGTCATCAGCATAGAAATGATGTTAATAACACAAAGATTCTTCAAATAGATTTCTAGAAATGACCAGTTTAGTAAATACAAATGCTCTAATTTAAGTGTTCCAATGCTGGACCACTTGGAAGCTGGACAGCTAAAATATCATTTAGAAAAGTATTCACAGCTAGATTCCAGACATTTTGAAATGCAATCTGTTCTGTACTTATATTTGTGTCCAAACATTGCTAACAGTGATTTTTAAAAGATGTATAGTCTCTGTAAGATTAAGTTGATTCAAATGGAAATGGCTCACGATCTCATAACGAAATTCCCAAAATTTTCTCTAGTGAATTACATTTTATGCAAAATTTCTTTTTTTGGCACATTTCTTTTCCTAAATCTTGAAGAAGGCAAGTGGGAAATCAGGAAAAGTACGTCTTATGCAGGCAATGGAAATATCAATAACCTTGTAAAGATCTCCACTGAAGTATTTTAAAGGAAACAATTTTCCACTTAGAAGAAAGAGAGAAAACAGGAAACAATGACATAGAGTGGAGAGCACATATTATGGGTTAGATGGACTAATCTGATAAAGAAAGCTCACAGAAGCTCTTACTAGCATAATTTTCAAGAGGGTTGTACTGATTTCTTTGAGTCAACAATGCTTATTCATTTGGGCCTCATATTATCCATTAGCTTTGATGGACTGACTCCTGATTAACGCAGCTGTGACACTCAAATCCCTCTCTATATACTTCTAGTTGTGCATCTGAGTACTGATAACATTAAAAAGTGAAAAATAAAAATAGGAAACTACTTTTAAATTAGTTTGACAAATGATAGCACAGTAGAGTCCTTAACTCTTAACTCTCCAAAAACCTTACAGATATTCTTATGGAGAGTAGATAATACTTTCTTCAGCTGCCATAACTATCATGGCATCTATGGTCAGGAGATTTTGAAACATAACCAAACTTGAGCATATCTGAAATGAGTATTATGTCAATTATGTCTTCTGAAGAAAAATACACCATTGAGAGAGCTTTGAAATTAATTCTGCAAAATATCAAACATCATCAGCCTAATCCAGCAAAATCTTCAGGGATGGACTTAAATTATTAGGGTTGCTAAAATCAACATGGCTAATCTAATAAGGAGCAGCATGCTCAGCACCTTGCAGTTTGATACCCCTAATGAGAAATATAAATGCAAAATTCAAGGATTGGAGCATCTTCCTTATGAAGAAAGGCTGAGAGAGCTGGGACTCTTTAGAATGGAGAAGAGAAGGCTGAGGGGAGACCTTATTAATGC
>BJBW01002018.1:81885-125278 GCA_004320125.1 Scolopax mira
TCCCCTTCTTTGGAGATTTTCAAGACCCACCTGGATGCCATCCTGAGTGACATGCTCTAGCTCTAGGCAATCCTGCTTCAGCAGGGGAGTAGGACTAGATGATCTCTATAGTCCCTTCCAACTATAAAAAATTCAGTGAAATTCAGTGAAAAGTCAGTGTTCACTTTCTAATCACACCACTCTTTCCTTCATCTTCTTCTGTATCTGAGACAAAGATGGCTACATGTGTGAGTGACATTCATAAGCAACACATATTTTCTTTATCTATGTTTCCAGCTCCAAGAAAACTGAGAAATTCTCTTCAGGCACAGTCACTTTCCAACACAATCCCATTTTTCTGAATGTAATCTATTAAAGTATTCAGTTCCAGTGGCGGTCTTCATACCTTCTTGTGTTCTGCAGCGTAAGAGTTAAGGGGAAGCTGTTGGTCTGAGAATGGAGAACAGCCTGCTCATGTAACTCGATGTCACATAACTTGTTATATACACTATAACTCAGCTTACATGCTTTCGTTGTGTCTTACCTTAATCAATGTTTTTTCATTAATTTCAACTTGAAATTGAGCCCCCCAAAAAGATGAAATAAATAAATCAATGGCTAGGTGAAAGATATATTTATTATGAGTGAGAAACTCTCTGTTTTCAGACAGTCCTCAGTCACTTTAAAAAAAACAAACTTATTAAGCCTAAATGCATCTTCTCTGGCTATATACTGAAAGGGAATTGCTTCCTCGCTGAAGACTTGCTCTGCAAGCTAAGTCAAACAGGAAAAGAAACCTGCATGGAAGTGCTATTTTTAGCATCTATAGTACAGCATAGATGTCATAGTCATATAGTCATAGCCTTCAGCCTCAAGACCCAAAAGTCTCTCTTCTCTTCAGGCTCTGCACAGCTTGGTTTCTTGTCTCTTCCTGGTCCTTGGCCAGGCACATGGGGAACTAATGAGGATATCATGACCCTTTGCATCCAGCCCTTTGAACTTATCCCATAGCTGAGTCGTTAGACTTATAATATCAACAGCTTTTGTTCATCTATGGAGAAAAGGACAGAATTTATCCCAAAAGCCTCCTCATAAACACTGTTCCATAGATTATTTTTCTATTTATCAGGAAAGCAGCATTACAAGAGATGATCCCACAAACCATGAAACTGTAATATCTTATGACTGTTTATCACAGTATGGTGTTTTCATAACTAGTTACTTCAACACTAGCCATTGGAAAATAGTTGCTTTTGTATTTCCCTAGGGTACAGCTGTCTCACATCAGAAATGCTATTTTACCAGATGTTTCAGTTGCTCTGGCAACAGCCTTTGATAAGTTCTGTTTGTGTGGCTGCAGAGAAGAGAAATTGATCAGAGGAGAGGTCCATGCCCTTCTCACTGATGCTCTAACTTTGCCGTACAAACAGCAAAACATGCTGTACCATGTTTCTAAGAGTTGCCAGTAAATTCATAACAAAAGATACAATCCCTGACTGTTACAGGATATTATAGGGAGAGGAACTTATGAAATAAAGTCTTAACACACTAGTTAAGAGTTAACTGGTTCTGATTCTGTCATATACATTACATAAAGAAAGAGAACCATTAAAAAATGGTAGTAATGCAGCATCCAGCCCCAGCATGTCTTTGTATGAACACCATAGGAGCTGAGAGAGCACAGAATGTCAAAAATAACAAGATATGAAGAGCATTTTTATTTTATTATTTCATGCATGTTTATTGTTTATTATTTTTGCTATCAGAAAAGATGATATTTCTTCCCATTTTCTTTCCTTTTTTTTAGGCAAGATTATAATTATGCATCTGTGTTGCAGTACATCAATCCAATTTAATTTATTTGCTATTTGAGTCATACAGATGTTGCTTTCTACCAATTAATCTTCCCTTTGGAGAGCGTCTCTGTAAAGTTGCTTCTTCTGTCATAATCATGCCAAAGTAGATCCCTCCAGATCACCTCTCTCTTTAGACTTTGGGTTGTCAAAAAATGTTTATTTATGGAGCCTTTTGCGACTGAAGTCCAGGGAGTTTCTGGAAAGAAACAGGCCTTGACTTAGCCTCTTCTCTTGATGAGGGGTGTGTGGGTGCAGTCCCTGGGCTTCTAACAACACTGCTCAAAGATTAGCTTTGACAATCCTTAAAGCTTTTTTCTTAGTTTTTTTTACACTTACTGAAAATCTGGGACTGAGATTGTCCCAGATTATATAAAAAAGCAAGTTTTGGCTAGGTGACTGTACAAACTAGAGATTTCTCCTTAGTCCTTCATTGTGCTTCCTTTGCTGGCAGAGGTATCTTAAGAAAATTTGAGCTCTCTGGGCTTACAAAGTGTCCACAAGATTCTGGTGTCACTTGCTAAAGTCAGTGACAAGACTAAGGAACATGAGGTAAGTAGCATGCTCCCAACTGACAGCACTAAACTGCAAAATTAATTCTAGGCTGCATGGCAAATTTGGAATCGGGAAAATACCAGATAATTTAGTAAGGATTCTATGGGTGTCTAATCCTTCAAGCAACTCTATTTATACTGTCAACAGCTCTGTGACAGAAAGTTAAATGTAGGATATAAGTAGCTACTATTTATTGTTTTGTTTGGTGGTGTTGCATACAATGAAAATACGATAAATGCAAGAGCAATGAGCAAAACTTACTGCCATTTTCAAAATCTGCTGCCTACCAGACTGTAGCTCCTGCCCCATGTAATCACACAAAAGAGTTTCTTTGGGATTGAAACCAGTGTGAGACCACACCAGATGTTACAGTAACCCAGAGCCTCCTTCCTAAGTAATGTGATTATAGGGTTTTTTTCCTTTGCTCTTCTAGGATCAGTTCTTTTCCTGACTTGCAGTAATATTTTCAAGTTCTCTTTGCTGCTGTCTTTTGTCAAAGTTTTGTCTTCTGCTTTTAAACTAGATTTCTACTATAAAGTGCTTTATGTTTCACAACAAAAAGTCATTTATCAAGTATTCTTATAAAATTTGATGCAGATCCCCCAAAACTGAGACTGGCTTTAAAATAAGATTACAATCCAAAAGTATTAATCGATTTCTGGTTCTCTTTAAATGTTTCTTGCTCTCAGCATTTAAAATTTGCATGTTATAGTTTTTCCCTCAAAACTGAAATGATAGAAATATTCCTTCCTTTTTTTCTTTTTCTTTTCTTTTTTTTTTTTTTTCTGTAGTGAGAACATCTGCAGTCTAAAGTATCCATATTTTGTCATTTGAGAATCTCAGAGAACAACAAGTATTGCAGAACTGTTAAAAATATTAAGACTTGAGAGTACAAACAATTGTCCCAACTTTATTAGTGCTGAATCCTTACAATTAAATTTCCAATCAGGAGCAAGAAAAGAAGAGGTATAATATGGACTCTGACTCTAAATTTGCATACAAATGAGTGGCACACTCACAGTATGGTAATAGGCATGAAACATAAATAATTCTAACACTGCTGATATATAATCAAAGCAGTAAAGAAGCAGCAGAGAGAAGGCCTCAACAATGGGAAAAGGTTAGTGCTGACAATGGCTTATAACATAGCAGCTATAATCAGCCCTGAAAACTGCATTCTAACAGTAGATTCTAGGAGATATGTTTTATTGAAGATGGTATTCACAGCCCACCAGTAGTTTCAACAGTGAATTTGTGACAACTGAAAGTCTCAAAGAGCATGGAATTTCTGTCAGGCGAAAAGCAAGTTTTGCTTATTCATAGACTTAATTAGATGTAAATTGAAGACTCCCAACAAAGATTTTGACCCCACCCTGGGCTTCAGAAGCCCAGCTCATGAGGGGATTTGCAGCCTGCTGCTATGAAAAATCAGGAAAAATGAGCTTCTTTTCAATAGGTTTGGGTCTTGCAAGGCCAGGAAGGATCTAATGAGGTTTTTAGAGAAGTCTCTGACAAATCTAATAATACGTGATCATACGTGATCTTCTAATTATTGGTACTGCATGTACATGAAAGGATGGAATTAAGGATTTATGGACAACATTGTCATTCCTTACATCTGAGGCCATCACAATGAAACCTTTAATATAATTTTCGTATATTTCTTACAGTTCTGTGTAGTAAAGTATCTTCAGTCTAATAACTGTTCTGTCAATGTGGAAGTGAAACTAGAAATTACACAAGAGCAGATTTGTCTTTCATTGTTAGAATGCATATGCTTATAATGATCGTTTAATTATTCCCCTCTCAATCTTCTCTGTGTACAGACAAAATAAAGCTGTAGGAATGGTTATAACACCGACAGAAATATCAAAACAAACCCATATATGTTGTTTGAATAAATCTTAATGATTATTTAAATATCATAACATTGGAGTGAAGCTTTAAACTCATTAGAACTAGCTCTTTGTCTTTACAGATAGTCTTACGGAAATTCACAGGGGCCATACGTATACAGAACGTTTAAATTTGTCAGTAATTACAAAGAGAAAGAACAAATTCATCTCAAGCGTGTCATTCAGCTACATTATTGTCACTTTCTCACAGGCTACATATTATCTTCTTCCCAAGATATTATTTCTGGGCTTTCATAGCCCTGTTAACCCTGTGTAAATGCTACTATATATCTGCTTTATCGTGTCCCCAGAAACCAGAATCTTCCTCCAACATAATGAACAAACAAATAAAGAACTAAGTGATGCTGGACCACCTAGACTCCTTTAAAGCCCTGTGGGTCTTAAATGTTTTGTGTTATTTCACTCTTAAAGAATGCCTTTTCATCATGAATGATGGAACTGATGACTGATAAAAACAAGAAAGTACCAAGAGTACACATCAATGTACTTGCTGTCAGCACTTCTAGGGATGCAAGTTTGAGAATAGCTGGATCAGTGATCAAAGTTGTTACTTTTCCTGCCCATATATATACTTTATTCTTTTTCCTACCAAAGAAGTGGACAATGAGAAATGCATTGGCAGTTTATCAAATGAAACATCTGAGTACATGCTTTATACCTCTAGCATATTAAAGCACACAATCACTCAAGTTATGAAAACTTTACGGCTCTCTATTACAACAGAACATCACAGTAGGGTCTCCTATTCCACTAACAAGTTAGAAATTGCTAATATGTGTCCTTCTATGACATTGGTTCTTGTCAATTATTTTCTTATTTCCCTGTGCTGAACATCATAAAAAGTTTTGATAAAATCATCCAAAAGGTTCTAAATGCAGTTGTGATACCAAAGGGGTATTCAGTCGCACTGAAAGTATTTCAAGCTTGTATCTTCTCTGAATCAGTACTGCAGTTTTCCATCATTTTGAGGAAACAGACTACACAAACCTTTGCCTCAAACAGATTTGTGACATAAAGTAGCGGTTTCATTTTCAGTCTTAAAATGGGAAGCACCTTGTGGGATTTTGTCTCCTTTTCCAAAATGCTTTAAACTTATGTTTCATCTGTTTTCATCTGTGTGGTTAGCCTCCTGTTGCTCATTAGAGCATTTTGGATGTCATCTTAAAAAAAAAAAAAAAGAAAAAGAAAAAAAGAAACAAAGGCTATTTTATGGTTTTCTTTCAGGATATAGAATCAATAGCATTAAGAGAGAGTGCATTTTTCCATGTGACTGATAGGACCTCATCATAAGTTGCTGTGAGTAGCTGTTAAGGTTAATTCTTTTAGTTCTTCCTTTAATATTTCCTCTTTGCTTGCCGCATCTAGTAACAATCCTAGAAATGTGAATCACATTGATATCTCTTATCCTACAAAATGTGAATACAAATTCAGTTATAGAATTTATCTGATATCCCAAAGCAAAGTGCATGTAGTAACTCTGGATGACATGTTTACAGTATTTTAGAGCCACTGACAAATCATTCCATTAGTTTCATAAAGCTGTAAATGTTCAAAATAAACAAGGCATTCATAAGAGATTAATCTTTTTCTCACCAACTCAGTGCTTTCTCACATGTAGGAGAATTTATTTTGGAAAATGTCACATTATCTGTAAATGGATTAGCTCTCCAGTTCACCCCCAAAAAACCTACTCATATTCCATTAACAGAGTTTAAGCTTTTTTCTTTTACCTGAATTTAACGTTTTCTCAAATATTCCAATTTTATCTGCTACTGTTTTCTCTTGTGTGTGAAATTCCTTGCTTGTGTGTCAATATACCCTGTCTGCACCAGCTGGTAAAAAGTTTCCAAACAAAATTTGGGATTTAAATTTAAGCTATATGAGCCTGCAACTAAATGTGGACCCATTTGCCAGCAAAATGGCTTCCCTTCCTGCTGTATTTTTAGGATCATAATTTAATGAGGCCTTTGAATTTCTTCTGGTTCCCTTTAAATGGTAGACTCTAATGTCTTTGCTTTCTCCAAGACAGGGCCTCCTGCTTAGCAAACAGTTGATCCTTCTCTCAGGAGCTTGGGGAGAAGCTGGTAGAAGGGCTTGCAAAAAGAAGATGTTGCTTGCTCTAAAAACATTGCTCATTTTAATATCCTGAGGCTTCTAGCATCTCATCAAATTATCAGGGTATCCAAATAAATAGAGACCTAATAGAGTGCTCAATTCAACCAAATAAAACATAACCTTGTAACACTGTTCTCAGGAAGTCTTATCTGACGGATGATAGACAACTGAGCACCACTGAAACTTCCACCCTGTCTTTCCCCTCTTCCCTCTATCTCCACTTCCAAATACTAGTTACCATCTTTCTCACACCCAACATCAGTGCCAGCACCTCTTTTCATCAGTTTGTTTGGAAAAGGACAGCAGGCTCCTTCCTGAGCAGACCAATGGCGTGCACAGCACGGAGCATTTAGCCCTGTCTTTTTGCTTGGCAACGATGCCCAATCCCACAATCCAGTTTTGCTTTGGCAGGTATTAAGGAGCTGCTGGGAACAAACTAACATTTAGCAATGTGATTGGCCAGCAAATCAATGTAATGAAGAGAGTCATTTATTCAATACTGTAGGTATACTGACAAAAAATAGATGTAGTGGTCTCTTGCACTGTCTTCCCCAAATGCCTGTTGTTATCATTGTGTGGTAATTACCCACTAAAGTGAGAAATTAGCCACATTCATTGTTCTCCTTTGTATTTTGGAATAAAAATTTGTATGTTGTAAGGTGTTACATGTAGAAGTTTAAAACTGTTCAACCAGCCTGCAGGGAGAATTCCAATCAGGATGAGTAACTAACCCAAGATCTTCAGGAAGTTGCAGTTTTCCATATCAAAAAATTCACATTTCACCTGTGAAAAATCCACGTCATTGGTTGGTTGATATGAAATGTTCTCTCTCAAGTGTAACTTTATCCATATTTGAAGACCATTTTACACCTCTAAAATGACATCTTCGAAAGATGTCAAGGAGGAAGACAGGGCCCACCACTCCATCCCCAGCACTCAGTCTGTGCTGGAATGACCTGGACATGGGCCACTGCATTACCCCAGGCACTGTGCCAGCCAGCTCAACAGCTCAAAAGGCTCAACTCCACTCTTCTTTTCTTCCATTATTATTTATCAGCCATTCCTGCCATATTATGGCACAACACTTTTCCCCACCTTCTCAGACTCCTCAGAGATGCCACCAAATTGCTGTTCTGGGAGCAGGAAAGGTGGGGGGGCCTGGGCAGGAGAATAAAGAATGAAAACTCACAGGAATGGGAAAAAAACCCGCATTTCTTCTTTTGCCTAAGAAATGTATGCCTGCAAAGTATAAGGCAGCCATGGCTTAAATGGGATACAGGCCATTAGAAACTGCAAGAGTTAGTTAGGTTTTCTTTTTTTTCTCTCTCCCCACTTAACTCTAATTTAAGCAAGGCTGTCTGTAGCATTGTCCCTGGGAACGGCGTCAGTTCTGGTGAGTTCTTTAAGTGGAAAATAAGAAACAGGCGTATATGTAAACTTTTATGGTGAAAATGAGAAAGGAGAAGAGTTGAAATTCATGTTATTAACAAAATTCCTTTCCCCAAGGATTTCTCAGTAAAGAAGAAGTTTTGGGGGAAAAAGTTTCATGTCTGATCTCTTTTAACAGAGGTGTTTTGTAGCAATAGAAGTTCATGCAGTATTTTCAGTGGATAGGAACTGTGAAAACAGTCTTGCTCTCCAAACCCAAGTACCCTTTGGCGTCTTTACTTACTAAAATTATCCAAGAGTAAGAAACTATTACAGTTATGCTTCAGTGGCGCACAGTTTCTGGGCCCAATGCTGATCGATTTGCAATGAAAAAAAGATATTTAATATCACTGAGGTAAACAGCTTTACTGAAAAAGAGTATCAGAACCACAGGAATTGTACAAACTGCCTGAACCTTAGCTATGCTGTACACAGGTGGGGATTTCAGGAAGGAGTCCCAGAAGCGTACTGCCTCAAAACTTTTTATCTTAAAAGTACTTAGAGATCAGAAGTTACTTGGACACCTAAAAGTAGATATCATACATATGCAGAGGCAACCTAATCTGAGAATTTAGCTCTGTTATCTACCTCTTCATGCCTCTTTACCTATGACCCTTCACAGAAAAATGACCCTTATCTGAAAAATGATACTTTCTGCATCACATGTTCTGCTGCTAAGGAGAGGGCTGAGTTGCCAGGCTGTGCCAGGAACGTGGGGAGGAATAGTGCCCCTTCCCTTAGAGCAAGCGAGGAGAGGTGTCGATTCCACCCCTTTTTTTGAAGCACTCAGATGAAAAAGGAAGAGTCTATGCGCCAGACTATGTGTCACAGTGCACATTTATTGGATGAAAGAGAAATAATTCAAGGAAGCTGGCACTAGAGCCCATATCTGCCGACTTTTAGGGCAGAAGATCCCTAATACTGTAGTCTTCAGATCAGGATTGTACTTTTCTTGTGTTCTTTCTTGCTCTGGGACTCTTTATTTCTCAGGTATTTAACACAAAATTAAGGCAAAACAAAGCTGTTCAGGAATTTGAATGCTCTGAGCAGAGATACTTTGGCTGCATGAGGCCTAGGAAAAGTATGTGTGAGTGTGCGTGCGTGCCTGTGTGTGGGTGTGATATGGCTCGGGGATACGAGGAGTGAGACCACACACTGGAGGGGAGAGAAAAAGCAGCTTCAGCAGTCTGAACAGCTCTCCTGTGTAGGCTTGTGGGAAGCCTGGAGAGGTGACTCTTGGATTAATGTTCTGGCAGAAAGAGTCTTGAAGGGGTAAGTGAAGAATCTGTCATAGGTTGTTTGATTTTTTTCTACAGTCAAGGAAGTGGGATTTATACATTCCTCTAAGTTAAGCTGTATAAAGATATGTGATTGAATCCATTACTAAGCTTTTTTCCCAACTGGCAGATGTTAGGAGATGGTGATGTAACAACTGTTTGGATCAAAGCATGCTGCTAATAGCAGTAGTGCGTCTTCCTCTCCACTCATGGGGAATGTGAAGATATTTTTAAGAATTTTCATGTTTTTACATTTCAGTGCTGTGCCTACTGCTGTCTCTTTTTCAAGGTATTCAAAGATGCTATTAGTTTTTAAAACCAGACTTCTGTTATAGTCCACCATTTTGATACTTTTGTTCTGAAATAACTCGAATAGCTCTGAGTTCTTCTGCTTTCCCAAAAGGAGAGGCTGGCTTCCCACGTTAGCTCTACTTCTGTAAAGCTTCACCAATTGACGTCAATTTGAAGTGAATTGGCATAAGTTTGAAGTGAATCCTGCAACTCGGTTTCATTGAGTTACTCTAAATGTATACAAGAAATAAGAATTTGAGTCTCAGTTGACAAGTATAGACAACAATGGTATATCTTACCTGCCTTTTCTTCACAGCCAATGGCTTAGCAGATCAGCCATTGTCAACAAAGAAGAAGAGAGGCTGACATGGAGATGCACAACTGAAAGTCCTAACTAGTCTGAGAGGGGCAAAGGTTCCCTTTTGTTAAAAAAGGGGAAAGATGGTATGGAAGCCAGTCAACTTTCTTTTGAAAAAAGCAGCAGGCTTTTTTGCTCGCTCTGAGGAAACTCTCTGACTTTTGGAAGGAAGAACCTATCTACAGAAACAGAGATGACTCGACCTTAAGGGAAATGAATGAACAGCAGGCTGAATGCCGTGTTGTGGTCTTGCTGGCTTCTGCAGAGACAAGGGAAGTAAATAATTAAGTAGCTTCTCTCTGACCTCAACAACCCAGTAGTACTGACATCTTTAAAGATGTAAATGTAATTCATATACAAATGATGCGCACGCAAATTCTGCTGGAAGTGAGACAGTGCTCATGATTCACTTGTTTTGCCGTATGAGCATCCAGGTGACATTTCTCCTGCTCGCTGTCAGCAGCAGCCTGGGTCAGGCTCAGGCCCAGGCTCAGTTCCACAGCAGTTCTTGGGGCTCATCCCATCAGCTTCCAGCAATACAGACTGTGCTCTGCATGGCTGTAAAAAGCCAATGTGGAATTTAACTGAATAAATAGTTTAGCAATGAATATTACAAAGTAACCTTTTACTTGGTCTTTTTTTTTAAAAAAAAAAACCAAAAAAAACCCAAAAAGCAACACACACAACCAGGGGATAGATGTTTTGCTGCCAGTTTGTGTGTTTATTTTCCAGTTGCCATAGAAAATAATTGACCTATTTTCTTCCAAGAATAAATATCTTTATTCAAGCTCCCTAAAATAACAAGCAGCCAAGATTTGCACTGAGGCCCCACCCATGCCGTCTGCTGCTACAGCCCACAGTGGACAGATTAAGCTTTACCACTTTTACTGAGGCTTTTGAACTGTTGGATGAAAATGTGTTTCTTGCAGTACATTTATCCTGCTGACTCCTACTGTTTCAGAGCAGAGATACAGTTCTATTGAGAAGCCTCAGGAGATGCAAAAATGTAAAGAAGGTGAGAAATTCAGCAGTGTCACTGCCTTGGGCTCTTTGACATTTCCTCACCGTTTCTTTAAATCCCTCAAACAGATAACTAAGCCACCTTTCAGAATCTTTCTCCTGGTCATTCCCTTTTCTTTTCCCTGCTCTGGTTATATATTGGATTCATCAAAAACCTACTGAATTTAAGGAGAAATGTTAATGGCATCAGGATTTCAGTGCTAAGTAGATTATTCTTTGTTTCTGGATCATTTTATTTCTTTTGCTCACGGATGTAAAATGGGGAGAGAAAACCCTTTGGCATTCCTCATGCAGCTCTCCTCTGAGAACCAGACCATTTTGCTCCATTACCCTCTCCATAACCCCGGAATATATACTCAGACACTACTCCAGTCACTTTTCCCCCTCATACTAGTCCCTGAATATTAATCTCTGTGCACATTGTTCAAGTTTGCATACTGCTGTCCACTTGAAATCATTCTAAAATTATTTCTGCCAGATTATAGGCAGTGTTTCTATTTATATATCGTGGGTTTGTTTTTTCATTGCTGCTAAGCACTGCACTGAATCTTTGAGAGTTTTATCTATTGCTTTGCCCAGCAACATTTCTGGTCAATGTTCAGTGGTGTACATGGCAACTGAGGCAGCCTTGTCACGACTGAGAGTTTCTGTAGCACTTCTACCTTATTTTTTGAAAATGTGGAAGCATGTGGCAAATGCAGCACAAGGATACATAAAATTAAAGAACAGCCTTGTAATTCTGATTCAATTCTATGCACCTGAATTGGTAGTTGTTAGGAACAGCAATGGCTGCTTCTTCTGTTCTTCTTGTGCAAAAGTCATTATTTTCACATTAATCTACTAGGCAGTCAAAACTATGACCCAGAAGGAGGACTAGGTAGGAAATTTCCAGAATCATGGGTGTATCTGTGTTGTTCATTGTTGGAGCCCAGACTTGCTCCTTTTCCCTGTACGAATGCAAGGCCTGACATGGCAGTGGGATCAGGCACACACGGGGGGAGGGAGTCTGGGCATATCCTGCACCTGAGTGCAAGCTCAAGCACCCATCTGCATGGGTGCTCTCCTCAACATGGTGGGTACCACTCTTCCATCAGGCCAACGGGAACAGCCAGAGGCTGCTCTCTGAGCTGCTGGGATGTGGCACCATGGGGACAGTTGCATGTGGTTCCCAAGCCTATCCATCACATCTGCAGAGGGAAATCACTGTAATCCACACACCCTGTCTCCCACTTGCCTTTATAGAACATCATGTATGCTTTAAAATGTAGTTGTTTAAACCAACCCAGCTTTTGTAAATTTGTAAATTCCTTTTAAAAATATGCAAATATAAAAAAATGCTTTCTTAGTGCACATTACAAGATTGTTTCAGATACTAAATTAAAATTGAGCATAGCTGGAATTCCTGAGGAAAATACAACTGATGACCACTGGGAAAAAGAAAGGGAAATTATTATTTACTCAGTGTCGGTTCTAATTCCAAGTTTAAAAAGGGATGGGTTTGATCTAGTGTCTCCCCACTAAGTTTTCATGAGTTAAGTGATCCCAAAGACGCTCATGGGTCTCACCATTCCAGTGTGACAAATTACTTTGTGTTCTCCATGGATTGATAGCCAGATAAATAGAGGCAGTGTTTATTTTACCATTCAGCAGATCTTTCAAATATTATTACTGTGGCATATTTCCTTTGTTTTATTTTATTTCAAGTGGAATTTTATTTAAGACTTTAGGTCACTGCTTTATGCCCTTGGGCTGGGTACAGATCTTTAACCAAGCCACTGTAAATAAACAGTAGTGATTTTCATGAGATTGCAGATCATGACAATGCTGTCAGGGACATTTTCTTTAAATGCCATGTCACTTTCACCTACTGCCTTCAGGCCAGTGCATGACATGCAGTAAGTGTCAGGAGAAATGTCGCATCTGGGAGGAAGAGCTTGTGTGAACGTTAAACTGGAATGTGGAAAAATGGTGTCACATACCCTGTAATCTAATATTGTTCTGCCTTAAAAGGGATGTTTTCTCTATGGAGATATGTGTTTAACCAAAATGACTTTTGCTTGAAGTTCAACAGAAAGTAAACTTATCTGTTTTACTCCAGCTTTCTTGGGAAGCTCTTGCTACAGTGGTTCAATTCCAGGTCCTTGTATATTTTGCTGACATGATAAGAGCCTTTAACAAATAAACTCAGAAAATGGAAAGGAGAGGAATTAAATGAATTTGTCTTATGGCATGAGAATAGCAACCTTCTCGTAAGACATGAGAATAGCATTTTACCTCTAAGACTCCTGCTCTTAGAAGAGTCCCTATTCTTATACTTGGAAAAATCCAAGTATAATAATAGACGAAGGTATCCAGTGATGCTTCCTTTGTACATACTTAGCTCAAGGATTTAAGAATTTATGATACATTACATGCAGTGTTTCTTTTCTGTTGGTTTTGAAGCTGTCACCTATTAGGTCTATTTGATAGTCATAGAAAAAACAGTGGAGAATTAACTCCTATTCACCTTTTCTTTGCTACTCTATGTTTACAGAAGTCTTATCACAGCATCCCTCCATTGTTTTCTGGGCTGTGTGCCATTCCTTGAAGGGAAGCCATTGTTTAGCTTCAACAGTGCTTCTAGTTCTTCTCTTTATCTTTTCTATTTTCACTATTTGAGATGAGGGTGCTAGAGGTGCAGTCAGTTTTCAGGTTCTGGGTCCACTATGGATTCATGACATACTCTTTCCCAAATAATTCCTAGCATTTTAGCAGCTTAATTGTTCATTAATAAAGACTTACCTTTCAAAATCTCTCTCCTGAGTGATAGAAACTATTAAAATATTTCTGAGTCTAACATGTATGCGGGGTTGTTTCTCCCACAGGCATTACTTTACATTTATGCATTCCGTTTCATTTGTTGTTTTATTACTCCCTTTGCATCGCAAGGATCTCCTGCAAATCTTCACAGTCAGCTTTTTTTTTGATTACCCTGAACAGTACAGTATCATCAGCAATTTTTCCATTTCACTGTTTAACAGCTTTACCAGCTCTGTCTCTAACACTGTTTTTGACAGTTTAGCTGGAGTTTTTAATGGTTTTGAATTCTTATTTCTGACAAATTTAGGAAATTCCATTCAGCTGGTATTGAGGTGGTTTTAAACAAGAAATTATACATGACAATTAATAGTTCTGATATTTCAGACTTGCATTCCTTTACAACTCTTCTCTGAACAACATCACACAACGGTGATTTGTTACTATTCACTTCACTGATGGTTCCAGTTCCACTGACCATTCAGCCTGTGACACATCCTCAGATTCAGCCAATGGGAAGGAGTTTGATGTCCAAATGTTCCTAAGGTCTCCAAAAAGAGCTACCACAAAAATTGTTTACTTTTTCTGCTCTGACCTTATGTTCTCTGAGTATTCCCTTTTATGCTTGGCCATTGATTACAAACTTTCTGGCTGGCCTTTTATTCCTCATCTGTTTGAAAAGGAATTTATATGACATTTTATGTCTTTTCTAAATTGTCCCTCAAACTCTTTTCCAATCTGCCTTCATATACATTTATATTTAACCTGTCAGTTTTTATATTATTTTCCATTTTTCTCCTCTCACTGTAGCCTCAGATATTTGAAAGCTGTCTTCTTACTTCAAATACCTTCTATTGACTTGATACTAAATCATGTCAATTGATTGCTTTGGGCTTTGCACTGAGTGTGCTGATATATCTGAAGTCTGTGTGGTAGAAGCCCTGCCATCCTTCTGAGCCTTTGATATCTTGTCTATAAGTAGTCTTCATGTTAACTGCAAACATTTACTCTTTTAGTTACGCCCTTTAGGTCCTTATTTCAACAGGAG
This sequence comes from Scolopax mira, assembly GCA_004320125.1. Classification (NCBI taxonomy): domain Eukaryota; kingdom Metazoa; phylum Chordata; class Aves; order Charadriiformes; family Scolopacidae; genus Scolopax; species Scolopax mira. Next base: position 96,522 of record BJBW01002018.1, read on the forward strand.
TTATCATTTTTATATAGCTTTTCGTTTCCTTTTTTTTCTTTTTTTTTTTTTTCCCTAATCAACTACTGCTGAACTAGATTTTGCAGGCTTGCTGCTCTTCCAAATTTTGGTTCCCTAGATTTTAAATCTAGGTGCATAATAGTCAGTAGTTCATTTTCACCCACAGGGAGACTCTTCCAGACAGGTTTTTTTTCCTGACACTATGCCATGTACTGTCTTGTCTGCTTGCCTGTCTGTATCTTGTCCTGTGCCATAAACTGCATATTAGAATTTGGAGCTCCTTGGTCTTCTTTTTTCCTAAGTAGTATCTGCTTTGTCCACCTTTAGGCCGATGAGTGCTAAAACTGTTGTTGAAGGGAGTTTGAATAACTAGCAGCAAAAAGCTTAAAAACGGATATGGAAGCCAAATTGCTCATTGATAATCATTAGTGATTTCTCCAGGACCAAAATAACATGTGTTGGTATCAAGGGGAACACACGTGATGATCTCTCTTTACTTTCCATTCTATTGCCTTTGGGACTGTGCTGCTTCCTTCTCACTTGTCTGAATACTTGGTTACAACACTTTGTCTTTATGTGCCCCTTTCAGATATAACGAGATTCTGCCCGTGTCCTAATTTCAACTAAGTGGTCATGCACCAAGTAATCCAATGCCTAATTCAAGTGGGATGCTCTGCATTGCAACTGAACTTTCTTTCAGTGAAATATTCCCTTCCTGGAATTCCTGGAACCATTTAACTGTATGAACATTCAAACTTGCCCTTTTATTTCTTGGCAGAAGGATAATTATGTAGCGTCATCACAGACTATGAAATGAAGCTGTCAGTCATGCAATGGTGTCATCACACACTACATTAGATAAATTAGTCACAGAACTGTTCATATATGCCAACACATCAGCATCATTACTTTGCCCTCAAGCTGATCGTCTTCTCTACACACCCTCTTCTTCTGACCTCAGAAGCAAGTCTCCTAAACTCAAATTTTCCATGTGATGATGTAGAAAAGGGCAATGAGCTTAGTGACCTCACTTAATACTTTATTAGTGAAGAAGTAAATTATTGAAATACATACAGAAAGGAGGAAAAATGGAAACTATGCTATAAATAGAACAAGCTTGCTGCTTGAGAGTTAAGCAGTCATCCATACTCATCTTCTAAATTATTTAACTCACTGCTCTAATTTTCCAGTATGAAAAAATATAATGCACTTGTTTCTATGGCAATCATCCGAATGTACATTGAACTGAAGATCTAGATAGCCCCTAATATTTTATAGGGGTTTTTATCTGTTTAACCAAAACCTATAAACTCAAGTTTACATATATTTTTCAAAGACATCCTTGAGGTTACCACTGGGTCTATACACTGATGACAGCTACAACATAGTAGAAAAATGAATAAGGGAGGTTTAAATTGGTTTCATCAGGATGTTGCAGCCACAGTAACCTTGACATAAAGCAGCTGCGAGCTTCTTAGGCTAAAGCAGCCCTGAGATGAATCAGTTTTAATAATACTTCTGGCTTGTGTGCCATTTTAATTGTATCTAAAAATCCTCCATGTTTATTGAGTTCAAGAGATATTGTTATTATTCAAACAGTTTTATTTGCTTGAGTCCCATAAAACCTAAGCAATAAGCTCCTCACATGCGATGTACTTTAGAGGTTCCTAAGTGACCCGTAAAGACATTTGTGGTAAATCCTGTATCTCAGAACGGGGCAGACAGGCCCAAAGCATAACTGTGAAGCTCAGAACAAATTTTATGTCTGTGTACAAAAGGCCAGAGAAAGGAAATTTTTATTCTCCACTGTTTACTTCCCTTCTGATTGAGAGGTTGGCCTGGAGGTTGCTTGATCCATTGGGACTTGTGCCACTATTGTACCTTACAAATAGAGCAAGGTAACTCTTTCTGCCCACTACCCAGTAAAGTTCACTTCAAGGTTAGTAAATCTAAATATTTTCGAATGAACTCCACCTACAGTCCTGAGTCTAGGAGTGCTTGCTATTCTGTTTATTCATTGTCTCAAGTGATCAAAAGAATGCATGTTTTAATAAGTTCCCTTACTGCATAGTGGACTTTTTTGGCTGTCACCATGTTTAACATTGCTTAGGAGTGGACTGAAAAGTTTTGGGACTGAGTCTGCATTACAGCTGGTTTGCTTTGAATACAAATCTAAGTGCTTACCAGGTGAAGTTTGATGGTACCAAATTCTCATTTGATATTTGCCTCTCTCCCTCTGGTGAACTTCTTATTTCCTTAGCAAGCAGCAAATCAGAAATAGCCCAGAAAAGCAAGTCCCATTATGTTTTGATTTTTCTTGAACAAAACACTTCTAAGGCAAATTTGGATACTGATCATTGAATCTGAATTTACTGATCAACTGAAATTTAAGGGATTCAAATCTTATTGCTGGATTCTGGTGCTCACAGGCTTTTTTGTAACAGGGAACATTTCAGATCATTCTGAGACCCAGTGGAAACAAAAAAAAAATCTAAGAGCTCTGAATGCAAGCTCTTGGTGGTGATCTTACTGCTAAGGACTGCAGTGTTAAAATCACAGTATCTGCCTGGTACCACAATTCAAAATGGCTAAAAAAAAAGGTCAGAGAGCACTCTGGCATTAGCCTATGAAAAAAAAGGATTCAAGGGATTCAAGGGTAGGAAACTGGATACACTCCATGGATATCATTAAGGGCTAGAAAATAAACATAGCTGATAAAAGCATGTGTAACATGGCAAACCAAATAAGACCTCAGAGGTAATCCTGCACAAAGTGATTCTAAATATTTGAACAGAGATGCTCCTGGTGAATATCTCCCTTAGCAGTATTGCAAGTGTCTCTAACTGCTGGATATCTGGGGCAGTATGGATATCAATCACAGTATGAGAGTTGAATGTCAGCAAATTCCTATTAGTTCTGTCATTTCCTACCTTACTAGCCCTATTTGTCTTCAACCAAGAGACATCCACAGATGTTGCTTTTCCATTGGCAGAATGGGGGAGGACGTGTGTAAACACTCTGATTTCTTGCTACTTGGCTCAATGTAATCATGTTAACCTTCCTTTCCAAAGATGCCATCGACATTTGTAGTTGATTGCATTTGAATGAATGACCTCACTATAAATGTATGCCTTTGGTGTTCTTCTTAGCATCCTGTGATTTCCTCTTCAAGAAAGCGAAATTTAAAATGCAAATGGCAATTTAAAGTAGTGGTGAGGCCCTTTGCAAAGTAGAAACTCACAGCTTGAGAAAGGTCCTTTTTCAAAACTGAATTTTCTATCTGGCATGACTGGATGATGATCTCATTGCTGTCACTGAACCAGAACAAAGACCTCACTGGAGCTATTCAGGAATTTGGGGACAACATGTAATGTCATTGGAAAATGCTGATCTGTCAAAACAAACATATTCTTTGGAAATAGTTTTGTTTCCCAAATCACAATCATATTTCCTTTAAAAACTTGTCCAGTTTTCTGACAATTCATGTAGTGGGCTGATCAGTAGTTTGTGTGTCCAAGGTCTAAAGCTCTGGCCATCTCTGGCAAAGCTTAAAATAAGCTGAATTGGAAGGAGTTGAGGACCCAAAGTTTACAGTTTATGAACAGAAAGGTGGTTTGCAGAAGAGAGCACTTGATAAAACATTCAGAAGAAATCCCTCTAATTGGTTGCTGGCTTCACATCCCTGCTTCTGGGCTACAGGAGCTGATGATGGCTTCTTGACCCTTCTGATAGAAGAAGACCAGAGCAGAAATAATCCAGCACCTCTGGATCCATCCTGGCAGCAACAGGACTGCTTCTTTCATTTCCATCCCTGCAAAACCCTGCTGTGAAAGGGGAAGGGCCAAACAGTACCTGGCTCTGCCCAGAGTTGGGAAAGAGGATGAGGACACTGCCATTAATGACTTGGGAGGAGAAAAGCACCTCAGAGAGCAGCTTTTCATAAATCTTCCTTCTACGGGTATAGGACTGATTTGGGGCTTGAAAGATCAAATTCATTTTTGGACTGGGGATGGGCTAATGGCAGAGTGATGGTGGCCTCCACATGGATTTACTCCATGGGTGCTCGCTCTTCAGGCTAGCCAATGGTTAGAGGTCCCCAGGATTTCAAGCCCCCTGCCTGTCCCGATGGAGGATTCCTGTCTCGTCACCCCTGGGCTGTAACAGCAGCAGCGGGAGCCTGAGTTCACACAGCAGCTCACAAGAGTCTCCCTCTCCCTGCTGGAGGATGGGGTGCCAAATGTAGACACTGCAGTTTTAAGGCTGCCCGATGCCTGAGCTGGGGTGAGGAGCCGGGAAGGCAGGACACAGACGGGGGCTTTTGAGTGTCCTGGGCTCTCTGCCAGGGAGCAGAGCTCTGTGCCAGGCCACAGGGCTGCGGCAGCAAACCCGCCAGGGAGTCCCCAGGAGATAAGTCAGCTTTGTCGCCTTTTTAAATAATTAAAAAAAACCCAACCAAACACCAAAAAAAACAAAGCAAGAAGACAGAGAAATCTGTGGGGGATGACAATGACTGTAGTTTCCATTCCAGATCAGAAGGGCAATCTTCCATGTTTCAGAGAACAAGAAACTAAGTTTTATGCAATTCTAGCTGCAGTCTCAAGGCCTTCATCTCTGCAACTGCTTAGGCATCTACAGACTCTCACAGGAAGAGCTAACTGCAGACTCGCTCCAGCCCTTCACTGGGGAATGTTTCTATATATACTCGGACTTTAGAAGACAAAATACATATGACTCACACTAAGCCAGTACTCCTCTCTTATTTTCTTCAGGACACTCACCTTCCTGCTTCTCTTGTTGTGATTGATCAGTCTGAAGATTGTCATTGATACCTATGGCTGCCGGTCTCTACTATAAATGCTTCAGGTATAGCTCAACGTATCGCATGAATTTCACCCTAAATATAAAAACACTGTACCAGCACTTTCTGTGGTAACCGTAGCAGCAAGGCAAAAGAAATGTTGTATCTCATACCTTCAGGAGAACCTCCCAGGCTTAATACTTTCTGCTCATGTTGGTGTTAAGTCTACAGATGCCAGAAGAGTATCAGCATGTATGTCTTCTGAGCCTTGCATATGTGCAGCTCATGGCAACAATGCGTGGCAGGATCATATGAAAAAAGACAGTGAAAGGCCACTTGCATGCTTGGACTCTCCTGTGAGGACTTTAAAGCATCATAGTGAGCAGGATCCAGGTTCCTTCTTCCTCTGACAGCAGCACCTCTTTCTGCCCCTGCTCTACACACTGTTAGTCCTGCAACAAGCCCTCAGCCCGTGCTGGGAGGAGCTCAGCACAGCTCAGCTCCCGGCCGGGGTAGTGCTGGAGAAGTGAGCTTTGCTCTCCTGGTGAGCAGTTACACTCTGTCTTGTGAAACTTAAATGGTTGGAGAAGAATTTGGGGGGGCATAATATGTACTAGGGTCTATTCAGAGCCTAAAAGTCATCCTGGCCTTTGCTTCCTCAGTCGAGGTGAAAGCTGTTGATGGAACAAAAGGTTGGAAACCAGAGTTTTGAGCTGTTCTGTGCCATAATCAATCTTGTTAAAATATTCACTGAAGAAAGAACTTCCTTCTGAAGCACACATTGTTTACAGGCTGAATTCCATGCTGAAGTTGTTATTTATAGCTACTATGAATCTTTTAAAGGAGAACAGCCTCTAACTGCACAAAGGTATGTGGCTTTAATAATAAGATACTTGCAGAGGTTGGTCAAAATGTACAGCAGCCATTTCTTTTGTAGCCAAAGCATTGCAAACAAAGAAATATAAAATGAGCTACACCCATGCTGATGCCAGCAATTACAATTACAGGTTGCATAAAAAGCAAACGAAGGAGTATCTAGGGCAGCCTCCTAGTTGGCCACCAGTTTTCTAATCATTGGCTGTTCATTACTTCAGGTTTTTTGAGTTTTGTATATACAGGAGAACAAGCAACCTGACAGTTCCATAAAAAGACACAATAATAGTATGCATTATACACAACTGATAGGCAGTTGTTTCTTTAATATAGTATCAGGCCTATTTTAGCTGTATTTGTAGAGACACAGGGACACCCAGTGGTTGCTAATAAATATAACAGACTCGCCCATAATTTATTTGGAGCAGTGGATCAGGTTATTAACTACTTCATATGTATTCCAGGGTCAGAAAAGCTGGTCATTGAAAAAGAATGTGAATCAATATTCGTTCCAATTTTATAGATTTTATTGAAGCTCCTAAACTAAAATAAGCTAGAAATACACAGCACTATTTCTACTAAACAAAGAATAATAAAAATGTTACAAGTCTCCATCTTTTCAGGTTACTTTTTGTACTTTTGTCTGAAAAACTCCTTTAAGAAAAGAAAAATCTACGCCTCTGGATTCTTCCACCTTGTCACAGTAACATGAAGTTAATGTAGTGTTTTCTTAGAGCCCTTTCTAAATTAAATCGTATTGGCTCAAGTACAATTCAAATAATCATCTGTTTTATAATCATTTGTCACAACACTTCTGCTAATTAAGTCTATAGAGGAAATATTCTCTATTTTGTCTTTAGGGCAGGAGATAGAACAGTTTACATTCAATTTCTTATTCTATCTTTACTTTAGTATTTTGGTTAGAAAATCTGGTCTTACAGTTGATAATGTGACAAGACTATTCATATTTTCAAGAATAAAGCCAGTTTTCCTCTACCTCTAAAGCACAAATTGAAATTTTATTGTGGATTTTTTGCAGGAGCCAGGTCTGGCTTCAAAATGGAAACTCAATGCCAGGCTTAATTAAAAATCAAATTGCTTTTTTGTCAGTTTGACATATAAACAAAAAGCTTCCTGCTTGAAATGAAGTGAATGCTGAGGAGTGGTTCCTGATTTCATATCTAGTGGTAGAGTCATTTTTTCTGTAGAGCAGCAGCTCAGTAATTCAACTACCTTCAATCCGAAATCTTTGCTGAATCTTTGCTAAAGATTCACAGAAGGTTGAGGAAGATAGATGCTTACAAGTTGACTGTTATGCTGCAACAGTATAGCACTGACTGCTGTGGTGTATTCATACACTGACTTATTTTCCAGGCTGTGCCTTTAATGAAATACTTGGTTTTGTCCTAAAGCCTGGGGAAAAAAACTTAGTCACCTTACTACTTTTCATGTAGTGCTGGAAAAAGGTAGCTTCTTATCAGTCACGCATGCTTGGTCTCATCTTCTAATATATTGGTCAGAACAGGGGTTGTTTAGGCCTTTTTTAGGCTTTTCTGTGACCTGACATTACCTCTTGCCCCGTAAGTGCTGAGCTAGGTGTACTCCACTTTCATACCTTCAAACCTTCAATTGGAAGCAGTCTGGGATAATTTTGAGTAACTAACCTAACAAATTGCAAGTAGAACTCTAGAGACATCCACATGCCATGAAAAAGGCCTAGAAGTAGCTAGGTTTCTGCAGCTGCCTCCAGATCGATGAGATTTCTCTCTGGACACCAGGACATACATGGGCTTGAAGAGGAATAACCCTTTGCTGTTTTCCCTATTATATTTTTGTAATTTGGAGAAAATTTTCTAATTTATAACACAAATTCTTATTGTTATTGTCTGCCTTTTGGCAGGTGGCACCATTTGATCCAAATGTCAAACTAATTTTTGAAAGAATCTGAGCAGTTGCAGCTCCAGTAAAAATAACCTGTTCATTCCTATACCCCCAGTAAAAACATATTGATAAAAACCTCTTTGTATAAAAAAAGGATGTCAGGGAAGATTCAAATGGAAAAAAGGACTGGGAGTAGAAAGAAGTAAAGTTAAAGAAGAAAAGGAAAGCAAATGCAAAGGAAAAAAATTAAATTTGCTTGCCATATGTGAAGGAATCCCTATGGTCAGAAATAGCCCCAATCTTATTTTCTTCCACTGGAATCCATCATGTTTTCACACATGAGAACTCACACAATAAAGACATTAATGCTCTTCTTGCGTGCTAGCTAGCTATTAGAGACTCACAATAAGGAAGGTGATCAGAGAATACTTGTCACATGCCCAAACTACCCTAATTCAAGGAAATTGCCACCTCAGTGCATCATATGAGGCAGGTCAAGCCTAGGGTGAAGCAAGCTTTCTGTGTAAGAATTTTAATTAGCAATGAGCACAATAAAATACATAAGCTGCTGAAAGTTAAAAAGTGCTACTGTTTGAGATTTATGTTCAAATCCATGCTGTGTACTTCCCTTTCCTCACCGCCATAATGGATTAACAGTATACTGGATAGTAATCAACAAATATTACAATCATCCTTCTAATCTTATTAGCAAACTTGTAAGAAGCATTAAGGACACATTTACACCACTTGTGGGAAACAGTCCAAATACAACGAACCAAAAGCTGCTTATCTACAAGCAAAAACAGCATTATATGACTGAAGGGGGCCAAGTTAATCAGAGCTATCAAGAGACTAATTCAGGACCAGAGGGCTGGGAAGGCAGATTAAATGATCGTTCATAAATCATTGAAAGCATACACTATAGAGTATTGTAACAACAAACAATGATCTTCTGTAGGGTGCAGTTTCCTGCTTTCTATATATCTACGTTTTGACATTTTAAGTATCTCATCAGCATCTTTTTATCCCCAAGTTGTGAATGTGTAGCAATAGCATTATAACTCAGCTTGTTAATCATCAGACCTTTAGGAAGGAAGGGGATAGACTGTAAAAACAACCTAAAATTGTTCATGTTTACAGGCAGTGCAGCTGTGCTTACTATAAGCAGTACAAAATATAAAAGAATATGATCCAAGATATCATGAAGGAAAACTGGGGAAAGCAACTGAGAAAATGTGAAAAATCAGCTTTACATATGCCTTAAGCTCCTTTGCTTTATAGGATGTATAGGAGGATGCTGCTGGTGTATTTTTCACTTTCAAAATATTTTGTAGAAGTACAGAAAGGTGCTGGTTTAGTGAGGAAAACCGCACACAAAAAAGTAGGCTTATTCACTGACTCCACCATAGAGCAACTGGGGTCTGGTCTCATCCTGCCTTTCTTCTAGTAGGCCTGAGCTTATCCACAGGCTACTTTGACTCCTCTTCAGAACTGTCTTCCAAAGGCTCAGTTACCCATTTTTGAAAGTGGTTAAAACATTGCTCTTCAGCTCCTTGCTTTTTGTCCCCTGTCAACAGTCCTAACAAAGACTTTTCCACTATTCAACAAAAGTAAAGGATTCCTCCAAGAACTAAAGTTAATGACACTTGTTTCTGATCTCACAAGACATGGTACACACTGCAGTTCTCTCCCTATATATATTATATATACTCTCTATATAATCTTCCATGTTTCTAGTGCCTGATTTGCCATTGCTATGCACTGTATGTATTTACTTACATCAGCACAAAATGAAGGCTAAAGTCTGACATTGCAAAGCACTCTGGAAACATCACACTCTGGGATACAAGACAACACAACACATTGGTAAAAAGAGAATAGACCTTTAATTTTAATAATTAAAGTATGCATGGTTCTGTTCATTTTTTCATAGGAAACAGTAAGGTCTTCAGACTGGAAGAATAAGGCCGAATAGCATGAGAGTCTAAAAACAAGTGAAGTCAGCAGTTCAATTTCATAGCACTGTCAAATCAAACTTGTACAGTTTTGTCCCCAACTACCTGAGCAACAACATTTGTTAATTTTTGTGACTTCATGGACTTATTTTTCAGTTCTCTTCTCCTTTCCTTTTCTCCACGGAAAAACTACATATTCTGATTATAGCTTTAGGAAAGTAATTGCCTCAGTGCTCACGTAGTTCTTTGGGTTTTGGCATAGCATGAGACACAACCCCTCATCTGTCTCTTATTTTCTCTCTAAGCTTTACCCAAATCTGCCTGCTCTATAGCTCAGGTATCCAGCTTGGTCCTATTATGTCCAAGATGTCAACAGGCAACAAAACTGCACAGACATTTGGAGTACAAAGTACTATTTATTTTCTTTGTCATTCTAATTTCTCAGCATCTTGTCCAAACTTCTGGTTTGCTCCTGAAGGTTCTTCCTAAGGTGCCTTAATTGCAATCATCCTCAAAAAAAGGATCACCGATCTCCATTCAAGTTCCAGGACTGATTTTTTACCATCATGTCTCCAAGATCTTGTTCTTAGAAGGCCACCTGCCTTCTTCAGGTTCAGCAAGAGCTATTAACTCTTTCCTGTCAGCTGCCTTCTGGACCTAAGGTTTTGCAATTACCTTTGCAGACTTTGTTACCTTTTTATTAACAGCTTTTCTTAATCTACACAGTTAAACTTCAAAGCTAGTGAAAATGAGCTCATAGAAAGCACACAGAGTTGAAGTGGACACTCCTGGAAACCACTGAGACGCATGACAGGTTGCAGGATTTGGAGCTAATACAAGGTGACCTTTCCCTAACTTTCTTTTGACCTGTTTCTCCCGGAGGAGGATGTGATACTATTCTCACTCCATTCTCACTATCAGACCATAAATCTAAATAATCTAGAGCTGCTGATTCAATCTCTGGTTATAGAGAAGAGCATTTCTGAAATATAAAAGATTGAAAATGAAAGCTCCATGGTAATTGTCCACTGGGACACTTCCGCTGGGAAAGCCTGTTCTCTTTAGGAATGCACTAGCTGAAATTGCTTTCTGCAGTTTATTTTCGCATCATTAATAAGTCCAAGATCATGGCAATCAAACTTCCATCCAATCACTTTAATCTCCTTTAAATAATTCAGTGTAGTTAGTACCTGACTTAATTTGCAGACTAACAGTGATGCAGGCACCCAGTCTTGGTCACTGCTGAAATCTACAGATACCAGCTTCTTGAGAGAGGTCAGTGTCTGCATGAAGGAAAGCCAGCCATCGCTTGTCACACAATTCATTGCCAAGTCCAAGTGCTGAAGGTTCTGAAGATGTTCTTTCTCAAAAAAATTGCCTGTGAACATATATTTATTTATGTATTTATTTTTGCTTCAGTGAAGCTTCCTATGTATCTCCTACCCAGACTTGATGCTATTTCACTTACATTATTAAAAGTTATTATTTCACTGACATTATTAAAATTTACTGGGTTTCCTGAACTGTTCTTGAGTTTTGTCTGGTATTTGTCCTTCTTTTGCTCATCTACAGTACCTTTCCTTACCTAAAATTCTGATCTCCACATCAGTGAGGCTCCACTTCCTCAGTCCAAGTTTTGTCAGCTGTGGCATTGTTTCCAGTAGTTCTAACAATTTTGTTAGGCAAACCTTTACATCATCTCCCCAGGGAAGCATCAGCACTTTCATCCCAGGTAAGACATTTAAGCCATCGACTAAATGAAAATAAATGTGGGGGTTTTTGTTACAAAACAGCTTACTGTAAAATCGCTTTAAAAATTTATACCAAATCACATTTCAACAGTGAGGAAAATACTGTTACTTTGATAGCAAAGACCAAGCAGACAATTGCATACAATATTGCTTACTTCTAAAAACTTCCCATTCACTGGCAGGAAATGGTTCAGGATAACAATTACATCCTACTTAAAAATAAAAGAGGAAAGAATTCTTGAATTTCTGTCTGGATAAGCCTTAGAATTGAAGATCATTCTCAATTTAAATTATTTATTTAAAGAAATTTTCTGACTTACCAAGTCTGTGGATAGCATCTTCTCCTCTCTTTTCTAAGTAATTTTCTGACAAATCAAGTACATTCAGTTTTGGCAAATTACAAAGATTCTGAGCTATGAGAGGAAAAAAATATTGTTATATGTGATTTCAGTGCATCAGGATTTGTCTTCTATTGGATCTTTCTTAGATTTTTAATGAACAGCAAGACAAGCCTCCAGGCTTTTCTTGTTTTTTCTGACGCCTTTCTGATGCAAACTGTGCTCTCTTGTTAATTTTGTCTCCAGGAATTGATAAAATAAAGGACCAGGCCAGCTGTATGAGATGCAATAGTTCTGTATAACTTATCCTCTGGTGGCTAAATGAATCTTCAGTGGTGATGAGACAACTTTAAGATGTCTTTGCAACACAGAAGCAGGGCAAAGCTGTCTGAATACATGGGAGATTCTTTAATGGTTTAGCCCCTAGAGACTTCCACCTCCTGCTTCACAAAGCTGTCAAGTTTTTTTACTATGATATACAAATTTATATTTTACAGGATCAGAGAATTCTGGGAGACTGAAATGAGATGGGACCTGTCTAACCATCTGTAATGGGGCAGGATACTGATAAGCTTAAACCATTCAGGAGACATACTAATCTATCTTGCCTTTTGAAATTTTCCATATTCTCCCTAAGTGCTACTTTACCTTCCTGGCTTTAGAAAATTTCTGCCAATATCCAATCTAAATATTCCTTGTTGAAAATTTAGCTGCTTTCTTCTCCCAGTGGACAAAGAGAATATTAATTACCATCTCTTTGTAGCAATGTTTAACAGCATAAAAAATTTACCATATCTTTTTCAGACTTCTCTCTCAACTGAAACTAAACCATTCCTTGTAAGTCACATATTCTTAACCTCTAGCTGTTCTTGATGCTGTCTCTTGATTTTTCTATACTTTTCTTAATTTTGATACTGAGGCTGGGCACAGATTTTGTTGCTCAGGACTCACCAGCACGTTTTTTGCAATAGCATAATATTTCCAGTCTCCCACAGAAGAGCTCTGGTTTACATCTGCCTATACTGAATTCCCTACCATTGTTCTTAGACCACCTCTTAAGTGCATTCAATTTCATTTATGGTTTTGTATTCCAACAAGGCTTGTAAGCCTTCCAAGAGCAATATAATCTGAAATTTTATAGTTGTGTCCTCCATTCTGTCATTTAACCCATCAATTAAAATATTGTGTAGAACAAGGAAGGACTTAATTGATTGTATCAAAATGTTCTCTCAGGGAAACCCTTGTGATAACTCTTTAAAAGTATTTTTTCAACCAATTGTGCACCCATTTTGTTTATATATATGTCATTAGCTTATTGCTGAGGATGTTGTATCGAATAGTGTTAAAACTGACCTTTGAGTTATGATAGATCCAGACGTATCTTTTCACAATGTTATTATCCTGTTCCCTGGAAAGGTTTGATGTGATTTGTTCACACTACCTTTTATCTCTATAATTTAAGTGCTTATAAAATGTTTATGTGATAAGCTATCTAAGAACTTTTCTTGGTATCAAAGTGAGGTTGGCTTATCTATGATTTCCTCCTTTCAAGGAAAAGATACTGTATTTTCCACTTTCCTGCTGCCACAGATTTTCAGAGGCAGTTGTCTATGGCTCAATGATTCTTTCTGCTTCTTCCTTACATATTTAATTATGAGTTTCCCTATGTTCTGCTAACCTGAGTTCATGTGTTTTCATTAAATAACTTTTATTTATCCTTATTTGTACTACTGTGACCTTGTTAAAGTTATTTGAGTAGGTACCTGATCAGAATTAATCCTTTTGGCAATGATAAACAAAAACAACTTTGAAAACTAGTTTTGCTTGCATCATCCATTATTTGCTTTGCTATTTTTTTGCTTACAGGGGTATGCAATCATTTATCTTTCTCTTTTATATAACCTTTATGCTTAGGATTTATAGAAAAGCTTTATATAAACTTTCCTTACTGCATTTTACATCTTTGCTAACTGAAACTTCATGAACCTGTTTGTGATTTCATTCTTACCTGCTTTTTTATTCTGTATAGAATTATGTTTTGATTTTCAAAACAGACATATTCAGTCTGTAAAGTTGCTATAACTATTCTTACCTAGAATTTCCACAGCATCACTGGAGATACAGCAGTTGACGAGTTGGATTTCTTCAAGTTCCCTTAGGTCATCAGAGACTGATCTTACAATGTAGGTTATGCCATCCCTAATAGCTGTCAAATGATTCATGTGTAATAAGCGTAGCTTTCTCAAATTTCTGATACCTTCAGCTATGAATGGAATAAAAAAACCCCAAACATATTGTTAGGTGAACTATTTTGATACGATTTAAATGTCTCAATCACAGCAAACAGCTAGACTGTTTGACGTGTAAGAGAATTAGACATTTACTGCCTGGCATACTAGAATTATCTATATTTTGATGCCTTGAAATCATCAAAATCATAGAATCATAGACTGGTTTAGGTTGGAAGGGACCTTAAAGATTTATGATTAGTTTTTCTGAAAATAAATGATGAACACAGCCTCCTCTTCAGCTACTGTATCATGTAATCAATATAATCTGCCCTCAGCAAGGAGAAAATAACTCACAAAAGATCAAATGTGATCTTCCTGTGGAACGAATCCAGGAGAAACATCTTCTTTACCATGCCATCAAAGAGAGGATGGGCAGACATGCCATCTCCATTTCAGTTACTGGGTTGTATGGCCCTAGCAAACATTATTCAAACTTTTCAACCTTGGTATCCAGTGACTGACCTTGCAGAAAATCAGCAGTGGGTCAGGGAAAGGAACTATATCACTTTTGCAACCTCCTGACTTGCAGTTCATGCAGATTAGCCAGTGCTGGGATCAGTATGTTAGATCTGTTTGACTACAGTATGCATTACTAACATGAAAGGAGCACTCTAATACTTTGTGACAATCAGGATATAAAACATATCAAGACTTCAACACAAATCTATAAGGAATTACTTCTCTAAATTAGATGATAGTATTTTCAAGTCCTAATAGTGTACAAACTTCAGACCAACTTGTTAAAATATTCACATTCTCAGCACTGTATACTTGACTATGGTGTGAAATAAGAGAGAGAAATTACCTAATTTTTTCGCATCGTCTTCATCCATAGTTATGTTGTCAAGTACGAGCCCTTCAGCATTTACCAGTTTCTTTATTCCATCAATAAGTCCACCTGCCAAAAAAGCCCCCATAGATGTACACAGCATGTTAATTTAATAAAGGACAAATTAATTTATAGAGCAGACACGCTTCAGTGATATTAGGTTTTTGTGAAAAGTAAATAATAGTTTTGTGTGAAAATGTGAATGTTTAAAAGGGATGACCTAGGGAGAATACGATGAAGGTCTAGAAAATACTGAGTACAAGGAAAACGTTGGGTAGAGACTGACACTTTTTTCTTCCAGTACAAGAACAAAAGGCCACCAACTGAAACTAGTCAAAACCCAACATTAAAGACGTAGTCCTTCACACCCTTTACCAAAGGATGCTGTGAATGCAATAAGTTTACAGGGGTTCAAAGCAAAGAGAGACAAGTACTAGCAGGGCTCTTTGGGGGGGTCACTGAATAAACAAATCAACTGGTCTGAGCTTAAAAAAGAGGCTGGGAGATTATTACACAGAAAGTATTATAGAGCAAGAACTTGCTCTTTCTTACACATCCACTTAGAGGTACTGTACAATGAACCAAGGTAGATGGAGCCTTCCTCTGAGTAAATAAGTAAATAACAAGTGTATATAACAGAGCAGGCTGCAGTCATTTCACCATTAATATAGAATTGCATTCTAGTAATATAACATTTCTTAAACTAATCAAAGCCAGGTATCTTCCATATACAAGGCACCCATGAGCCCCTTTGTTTTACCTTTTCATCCACATCTATCTAACATTTACTGCCAGTAATACTGTACCTTCTAGATTTTCACTTTGCAGATCTCTTATATGTAAGGTTTTCAGCTTTGTCATTGTTGTGATCTGTTGCTCATCTTCCACAGTAAGAGGGGTGGACTCCACAGTAAGATCTTGTAAGTTTTTACAGGTTTCAAGGACTTCATTCAATGTTCCTGTGATACCAGCACTATTGCTGATATGCAGCTTGAGGCTTGCAGCAGAGCAACATATTTTGCCCAGATATTTAATATCACGTTTCTTTAACTTGTTGAAATCTTGCAGTGTAATTTCTAAAGATCTGAGACTCTGGTTCCAGTTAAAGAATAAAGAGACAGCCTTTTCAGGAATGTAAGTTTTAAGTGAACTAATTTGAAGGTCTTCCACATTCTCATCATCTATTTCCTCCCTTGATGAGTAATTTCCAAAAAAATCTAATTTAATGAGCCCTAGTACACTAAGACAATTTGGTAAGTATCTAAAAAAATCAGAGAAATAAATTGGGATATTTTGACTATTAATGAAAATACTTTTATCACAAAAAAACTCTTCAAAATCTCTGCTCAAGGCTGATTTTGAGGAACTTTCATAAAAGAAATTAATGACACACTCTGCAAAAATATCCTTGTCAGTTCTTTTTAAATCTTCTGTTTCTGTTATATTTTCTGATTTTTTTGTATATTCTCTTTCCAAAGACAGATTCTTTTCAGATATATCTCTATGCTGATCAATTCTTTTCAATAAGTCCAAAATTACTCTAGTGGCATCTAGAGAGGAACCACAAGTGTAGAGAAGCAAATTGAAATAAGTAGTAGTAATATCTGAAATAGTATTAATTTTATGTAGATAACTATACCCTTTCTTCACCTCTTCTTCTTGGCAGGATGTCAGTAGTTTGCAAAGTTTTCTACCTGCGGTGTATTCCTGAAATGATTTATGAAAGAATCTATATGTTGGCTTTAGTCTTTGAGCTGTGTATTTATTTAAAAGACCTGAAGCTAGTAGAACTTCTTCTTTTATGTCAGCTAAATCCTCAGACTGAAAATCAAATCTTTGGTCAAATATTCCATCTAAAGCTAAGTCTCCACAATGATTTATGCTCAGCATAATATGATTTTCTGTTATTTCTTTTGTTTTGTACCTGTTTTTCTCCACCATCAAGTCATACAAAGTAGAGAAAAGTAGAGTTTGGGTGCTTGGGTGAAAATTACTTTCACCCATTTGGATGGCACAAGCAATGATGACAAAGAGTGGAGTCTTCATAAGATTCTTCATGGAAGTGGCCTCTTTAAGCTGGTTTAACAGACCATCAGCCAGCTTATTTGTCAAAACATTTTTAATGAGCTTCTTGCAACTCTCCTCTGATAGGTCTCCTATTTCAGCAATCAATGACCCAAACTGTCTGATTTTATGAATAGACTCAGTCCTGGTAGCAATAATAACCATGTTCTTGAATTTGTGGTTTTCTTTAATCATTGCTTCTATCTCTGGACAGTTTGGGGGTTTGAATTCATCATATCCATCTAAGAGAAAAAGAACCTTTTGTCTTTGTGCTAGTAGCATTTTCATGAAATCTTGTTTACGGATCGGGTATTGTTCAAAAAGAAGCTGATTGCAGACAGTCTCATATATTCCACCTCTTGTGCTAGTCAGGCTGATAAAGAAAACAAATTGGAATTTTTTCAAAGCGGAGCTATTTTCAGAAGCCCAGAGTACTGCAATTCTTTTTAGGAGAGTTGTTTTTCCTTTACCAGCTTCTCCTTCTATAATGCAAGGATTTTTCAATTCCTCCAGAAGGACATTTAGCGTCAGCTGCCCTTTCCTGCTATTATGTATATCTTTTCTCCACAGCAAGATGTCAGTATAGGCAGTTCCCAAATCAAAAATTATGTCAATGTCACTACCCAGAGGATGATATTTTTGAAAAGCTGAAGATAGATACACATACTTTAAATCCTGAATCAAGTCACTTAATTTATCTTGTTCCACTTGCCCAGTAGTACCTAAGGCAAAGAGATCATGTATCAGTGAATTATTAGTCAATGAGTTTGTCAATTATCATTACTTTTGGAAGAACTGCCTGAATAAACTTGTTACATCAATGAAACAATGGTAACCAAGAGGCATGAAATGTATTTATTGTCCACTCTCTAGGTGGGACTTCACTGATATGGGCTGTAGCTACTCCTTGTGCAGGAGATTCTTATAGTCTGCAGATACCACTCTGGCTCCACTTAATTCCTTATCTGAGGGCCTTTTGGACTTACTTATCCTATTTGTGCATTGGATGCCAAAAATGTAAGTTTGCATACAAGCATCTGAAAGATTATATGTGCAAATGCATGGAAGTATGATGGGGTTTTATGTAATTAGGTTCTAATAGGGAAAGGCAGCATTTATATATATACGAAAGGTATTAGAGTATTTAGAGACAGATTTGTAAATTAGTAACAGTTTTTGACAGCTGGACCAAATGAAGTTTTAATCCAGTTCTTTTTTTTTAAACTATGTCTTTTGCATTTTTGTTACTTTTGGTTAGTGTAAGAGTTGTTTTTATACAGTTTGGAGGTAAGCTTAATTGAGCATTCTGTCACAGACATAATAAAAATGTAGTAACATATAGAAAGTGTGAAGCTTACAAAACAACAGCTTCTAAAGGGAGTCCTGAAGGTTTGCATGCATTGCTCTTTAAAGCATATTTATGTAGACTAAGGGACAAGGCCAAGTCCGACAGGTATTTTAAGATCAGACTTTTGAAGCAGATAGAGGAAGTAAGCATAAAGCCACAACGTGAAGGAAATCAGGGAAACCTATTTTAGGGAAATGCTGTGGCAACTAATGTCATACCTCTCTTGAAGTGCTGAAAGATTAGCCTAGGTGTATGCATTACGCTCATACAGTAAGTCCTTTAACGACATAACAAACTTGCAATCTGTCCATATGTATTTTCAGCTTCCAGGGAAGAGTTTTATATTGGAAAAACTCATTACATATCCCCATTAAATTTTCTGTAAAATTTGTTCATAGAACTGATCTAATTCAGTGTCCAGCTCATCCACAACTCATTTACAAAGCGATGGGATATGTTTATCCACCTGAACCTCAGCTATCTGATCACAGGTGATTTTCACCCTCTCAGAATTTTTCACTGGATTTGGGCTTCCCCTCTTTGTGTCTTAATGTTTGTAAAATTTCAATTTTACTGTCAATAAGATTGTGTTCACTGTCTTATTTTCTCAGATGAAACAATTCAGACCATCCAAATTGAATTAGAGTTTGCTTAACTACATGATTATAAGACTATTGTAAAAATGAGTGCATTGCAAGTTTCTATA
Organism: Scolopax mira; assembly: GCA_004320125.1. Classification (NCBI taxonomy): domain Eukaryota; kingdom Metazoa; phylum Chordata; class Aves; order Charadriiformes; family Scolopacidae; genus Scolopax; species Scolopax mira. The sequence goes on from BJBW01002018.1 coordinate 115,356, forward strand.
TTTTTTTCCTATTATAATTTAACTCCTAACTAGAAGAAAAAAAATATAACCAGTAATACTTACAATATCCTTGCAGGTCATGAAAGAGAAAAGGGTTGTGTTTCTCAAGGGACTTAACCAAAATATTGCAGGCTTCTGAACCTTTATTCAAAATCATGTAAATCATCATTCTTGAGGCTTCTTGTTCAACCTTTTCACAGGTGATGGTATTCACTTCTTCATAACACATGACATGGCAGGCCAAAAGGTCATCTGCTATTTTCTTGACAGTGATCATTCCCATTCTTTGAATGAGATGTACTCTGTTGCTTTCTATAAATTCCACTGAGAAGGGAGAATTCAATTTCTTAGAATAAGTCTAGTTCATACAGTAGCTGACACATAAAGTGTCCTTTGGTATTCAGTGCACACTTTCGAGGTGCAATGAGTGGCTAATATCTACACAGGTACAAACACTACTCAGGAAATGGTGAGATCTTAGTAGGAATGTAGAAAACTTTATAAAAGCTTGTGTGAGGTTTCTGGTAAAAAAAAAAAAAGTGCAGTGTAGAAAGTATCAGTATCGGCATAAAAGTAATAGGATATGCCTGAGATGTTGGCTGGCATTGCAGAAACATATTAGAAGTTTCAATGGGAATTGCTTTTGAAAATTATCATTTACTAACCTGTCTAAATACAGGTTCATATTTTTGGATCTGCACTAGAAGACCTTGGCAAGTTCATGCAGGGCATGACAAATATAATCTGATTCTTCAAATAAAACCTGTATGAAGTACTTAAACATTATTACACTCATTTTAAGACCAAAAAAGTCAAACGAGCTACGCTTAATGCCCAAGCTCATAGGCAGTCTTGAAGACATCCCAGGATGAAGACATCCCTGGATTCTGTACTCTGTGACTTGGATGGATAAGAATCAGTGTCAAGGTATGCAACTGCTCCTAACCAGAAGGAATACATATATGAGATAGATAGATAGATAGATAGATAGATAGACAGACAGACAGACAGACAGACAGATCGATCACGGATTCTCATCTCCCAAGCTAGCCAAGAATATCTGCCAAAATTATTTTTCAATAGCCAGTTGAAGGTAGGTAACAGCATTGTAGAGACAGTAGAGAAATAGATAAAAGAAAGATGTTACAGGAATGAGGCTGGGCTCTGGCCTGATATGGGTAAATTGGAATCATTAGGGACAGCCCCATTTCAGTTGGGCAGCTCTGTTCTCTTTCCTTCCACAAATATGAGAAGAGGTTTGAGCTGCATTGTAATAACCAGGGTAGTCATGGGAATGTCTTTTGTGGGAATATGTGTGTGTGCCACACGCATTTGTACAGAAAGAGCTGCATTTTGAGAATTTTATGGTTTTTGCAAATTTGCGATTTCACTGTGTGGAATTTTAAAATAAATGTTGGGGACATTAATAAATCTGCACATAAAAATAAAAACTACTATAAATTCTCTAAGTTTTTTAAAGATTGACTGCTACAGTAAACAAGATGTTTTCAGGGATAACGTATAAAACTTAAACTTCTGCATAATTGGGGGGAAGGAAGAAGGTGGTACTTACAAGTCGGAAATTATCTGCAAGATTTTGGAATATACTGTAGGAATGATAATCAGATGGCTAACACAAGAAATATTCAGTTCAGGAAAATATTTTGTCAAAAAAAATTATTAATCAAAAATTTTCTATTTGTAATATGTTGAAATAGGGATTTTTAAATAAAAATTCTCAGTAAAGACTACCTTTAAAAAGTGTTTTAGAGCAAGACTTTTTGCAATGTCTTTAAAAAGCCATATTGAATAACTAGGACATAAATATAGCAATTATAATGGATTGTTTTTTGAAAATAAGCATTTTCTTTTTAACGTTATTTGATTTTTTTAAATACTATTTACACCTAACATTAAATACAGAAGAAGCTGTATTTTATAAATCTTACTTGTTCAGACTGAAAGTTTCAATGCTTGAACTGTGGAACAGGGAATCTAATATCCAGACTGAAAAATAAAAAAAATCATTCTCCTAGACCAGAAAAAAAGTAAAGATCATGAAACGCTGATATGAAACTAGTCAGATATAACAATATTCTCTCTAGGCAAATGACTACAATTACTTTTATTTGATAACTCATATCAATATTTGATACCTTTAAAGCATGTCTCAAAACAATAAGCAGGAAATATTGATTTAAGCAAGTGATTTTAATCTTCCGTGCTTTAATTCCCAAGAAACAGATCATTCTCATATACAAGTATAATTGTTTAAAAAACCCTTTAAAGTAAATTTGGTCATTATTTTTGACAGCCAGAAAGATACAGTTAATTTTTCACATTGTTTCAGTTCATGTTTCACATAGTTTCATAGTGTCATGTATTTATATGAAGATTCGTAATTTTCACATTTTTGTGATTAAGGATGGTGAATGAGGTATATGTCGCTTATTTATTGGTTTTTACTCTGAATGATACCAGATACATTTGGATGGAAATGGTAACTAAGGTAATAGCATACAAACCCAAAATTTAAATTAATTCATTACATTACCCAACATTAATTCATTACATAAAACTAAATAAAGGAGCCTTAAATAAAATTACTTTAAATAGATACAACTGAGAAAATAAAGTACCTTTGTCATAACATGTAGCAGGTCAAATTAAAGGTCCATCGAGCTCAGTATCCCATCTCCAGCAGTGCCTTCTGTAAGATGTTCTATTTCCATTATATTTCCATCTTTCCATCTATAGATTGAATGCTAGGGCATGATATTAAGATACCATATGGCTTTATGGATGAACACGGTGCCACAATAATATTCACTCTTTCATTCTCCATTTTCTGATACTTCCTTCCATTTGCATTTACTGAGTGTTGAGCAGATATTTTCACAGAGCTATCAATTTTAATCCCCAGCTCTCATTTGTAAATGTTAATCACCATCCTCATGTAAGCAAAACCATGATTTTTAAGAGTAACAACAAAAAACCGAATAAAAAATACTGATTGCTTAAACAAGCTTTTTAAAAAAATCCTTAAAATACTCAAATATCGAGTGTAGAAGCACAGTCTATTGACGTTAACCCTCTCTAAGCCCAAACTGAAATATTCTAAAGCTTAAAGAATCTACGATAGTTTTCAGAATTATCAGCTTTATTTAGTAATCTCATAGTTTGTAGCACACTAAATAGAATGTTAATAGTTAGTAGTAATTAATAATAGTTGGTAGTGTACTAGATTATTAGTTAGACATAAATTCTGGAAAACTTCTAGCTTTACAGTCCTGAAAGACTAATTTGAACTTGCTGCAGTAAAATGTGTCACCTTAAACATTACATCTTTTCTAATAGTTTTTCTAAGCAAATGTCACACAGGCTCTTTGTTTGTTTGTTTAAAGAACTAGTTAAAACAAATAGATGCAAATTCCCCACTGCAAAAGGCATGTAAGGTTTATTAAGAAAAAAAATAGCAAAATTAAGTTAAAACATCTCTGAACTTTCTTCTTTACAAATATTCAAGAAGTAAAGTAGTGGTAAGAAAGAAAGCAGTTTACTCACATCATGGTGCTCTTAAATTAAAAAGACTCAGTAACCAGCAAAATGTCATCGTACTTGTCAAAAACTAACTCCATGTTATCTGTAAGTTCCTCCTCTGTAAGCTTCCTCTTTGTACAATTACTTAATATCTTGGTTGCCTAAAGAGTATGTTGTGCAATATCTTTCTGTTGCCATAAACGTATGAAACTCTTTCTTGATGCAAAGCAAGTTCCAGTTCAGCAGATACAGCAGTTACCAAAAACCTAGCCTTTGGTCCAGGGTTAATCGTCGTTACTAAATATTTCTACCACCAGTAGAAATGAGTGTATTTACAATGCATTTACTTCGTTCACTCTTTAATGGTTTCATTAAAGGATAGTAAATTTAATTAATGAGTGAGGTGTTCACTGTGGGACTCTCTGATATCTAGACATAGAGTCCAAGAAGCCAGGGCTCAGGGCTTTCCTCACTAATTAGAGCAGCACTGACTCAAGCAACTAGATATAATGAGGCAGGGCCAAAAAGAGGATCTAACAACCCTAGATGCAAATGCAAAAGCCATTTTAAAGTGGATAATTTATACTATCTGCATAAAGGTTTGTCTAATCTGATATTACTCTGAGACATTAGGAATAAAACTCACCAACAACTTTGCCTACTTCCCCTGTCACAGTGGTTGGCTCCAGACTTCCCCCAAGAAATTGCAAGATGACTTATAACATCAATGATTCTGACTTCCTTTTCACACAGTAAATATTACAAAATGTTCCAGTAAATTCACATACTGCATGATTCTTGTACTTCTAAAATTAAAATTAAACAGGAGCCCTTCCATCAGGAAGAAGAATAAAGAGATTCAAGAGTTTATGATGAACCAAACTACTTCACTAAAATATTAATAATAAAATAAAAAGGAAATAATGAAATAGATACAATATATACAAAACTGTATCAAACTCCCAGGATGATGTCACTGGCAGGTGCTGGGGAAGTCCCAGACTGGACTCAGTGATGGATGGGAACTGAACTCAGGAACATATGGATTGGGATCAAAGGCAGATGAACAGAGCCCTCCTTGGACGTCGGCCATCGCAGAAAGAGGGCTGACCCTTTGATCCCTCAGCTTTTATACTGAGCATGGGGCAGATGAGATGGATACCCTGTTGGTCAGTTTTGGGTCACCCGTCCTGTCCACTCCTCCCTGCAGGTGGGACCCCTCAGCACTTTTCCATTTACAATCCTCCAATGTGGCAACTAATGAAATTTGCTGACCTTGGTCATTACAGCAATAAGTATAAAAAAAGTCCCTCTACATACCATTCCTTGACATTGACTATGAACTACTATAAACATTGACTCTGAGAATGAACAGCAATATCTTGTTAATTTCAGAGAATTAAAGGACATTACATAGAGAGTAAAATTCCTGAACAGAAAGTTGGTTCTCTTACCTCAAACCAGGACAATTGAATATGGAAACAATTAGTGAAAGGGTTGCAGATGACCATGATTGATACTTGAAAATGGAGCCATATAAAGTATCAGTGGATAGTAAAGGTGGAGGGAAATCCTTCTGACCAGTCAAAAGGAAGGATGCATTTTTTCATATCCATCATGGAAGGAATGTATTTTATGCTTTTATTCAACAAAGTAAATAATACAAAGTCCAGAGTTGCATTTGAAAGGCTGCAAAATCTTTTGCTACTGAAAGTAAGTTAAACACGCCATTGTTAGCAGTATGCAGGAAGCAGGCAATGTGGATCAAGCAGCATCTAAAAAGACACAAAGAAAATCTCTATGAAATGAGAAGCAGGTTTACAATTGAACAGGGCAACAGGCAGATGATAGGTGGGGACTGGCACCAGACATTGGCCATGAGGGTGGTGAGACACTGGAACAGGTTGCCCAGAGAAGCTGTGGAGGCCCCATCCCTGTAAGTGTTCAAGGCTGGGTTGGATGGGCCTTTAAGCAACGTGGTCTTGTGAGACATGCCCATGGCAGGGAGGTTGGAACTACATGATCTTTAAGATCTCTTCCAATCTGAACCATTCTATGATTCTGTAAAACCAGGAGAACTCTTGCAGATGGCAGTGAAGGAGGAAGATGTCATCCCACGATTCTGCAGATGCCAAATTTCTGCTGTCAGCCTTCGGCTCATCAGTAGGAGATCAGACTGGACTGAAACACCAGCTCTCATGCCTTCAACACTGCCCATCATGATGACAGCAGCTCTTGCCCAGGAGCACCCAGCAAGGTGGGAGCTGGCCCAGCTGCCCTCCAGAGCCCCCAGTGCAAGGGGGCTGGGCATGACCCTTCCCAGGCCTTGCCAGCCGGCCTCCTCCCACGGGAGGCGATGGCTGGGGGAAGAGGCACCGGCAGGCGCCGCTGGAGGGAAGAGGGGGAGGAGGAGGCAGCCCAGGAGGTCGCAGCAACCGTTGGCCGGATGATGACGCAGGAGCGATGACGCAATGAACAACCCAGCACCACCCGCACGCCCACCGAGTCACACCTTCGCCAATCAAGTAGGAGCTTTATATTGGAGTCGAAGTGAGCTTACTCCCGCGAGAGCCAGTTAGCATTGGTCCCCGCAGCGGCCAATAGCAGCGCGCTTTGTAAGCAGCCAATCGGCGGGTTGGCGTGCGTTGTTGTTGACCCCCCCCGCCGTGAGGCGGCTTGCGCTGTGGCGTTGGGTGCCGGCCGCCGCCGCAGGAGGGACCCGGTAGGCCTCAGGCCCCGGTGCCCGCTTGCCTCTCGCTGCCCCCACCGGCTTTGCAGCCCCCGCGGAGGGCGGGGAGATGCAGCCCCCGGGCCCGCAGCCGCCGCCGCTCTATGCGCCCAGCAACGGGGACTTCACCTTTGTCTCCTCCGCAGACGCCGAAGGTGAGCGCGGGGCCGCGGGTTTGGGGCCGCTCTCGCTTTTCTCGGGAGAAGGGCTCGTCCGGGACCAGCGGCTCCCGGGCCGCTGCGGCGAGCGGTGCCTTCCGTGCCCTCCTCCCCCCAACTCCCGAGGCTGGTGGCGTGGCTGGAGGCGGAGCGGACCGGCTGAGGTGGCCGCTGCCGTCGGGCCGCGGCTCCGGGTCTCCGCTGCGGGCAGGGTGCCGGGAGCGGCGCTTAACACCGCAGTGAGCAGCCGCCTTACCCGCGTAGGGGAAGCACCGGCGTGGCAGCGCCTGCCGTGCTGCTCCGGCTCTCGAGTTCTCCGAGAGCCATCATCGAGGCTGTGCCCGGCGACCTGCCATCACCGTGACAAGCGCTGTCACGGGCCACTTCTCTTCCCCGTGTTTGTGGGAGCGCAGTTTGTGCCTGTTGACGATCGAACCAATGTTCACATTCGCTGTTAGTGCTGGGCTGAAGCCTCTGAGCCGTGTCTGGCTTCAGCACAGTAATGATGGAGGGAGGGCGAGGAAGAAGTCTTGTATGTGGTTTAGGGTGTGAAGGGTGGCCTGCTGCCGAGCTGCTGTACAGATAGCTGTGGTGTACCAGTGTACTGGGAAGATCTGCCCTAAGACTGTGAAAGTGAACATGCAGGAATCAGCATTGTGCTGATGTACTTTGGAGAATGACCTTTTGGGCTCTACCCACTTAAACAACAAACATTCTACTTTACGTATGTATTTACTTACGTTGTAATTGTGGACGGGGGTAGGGAATTGCGTAAATCTTGATTGTGCCCATCCTGGTAAAGAATTACTGAAGTGGAAAAACTATGATAGCATGCCTGTTTGGGGAACTTCCCAATCCTTCTGACAAGGAATACTAATCAACAGGCAGAATCTTAGCTGTGTTTTTTTTTGTTATTAGCTTATTTGGTTTTTTTTTTTTTTTTTTCCTTCTCTGCCTCGGACTGAAAAAGGATCTGTGTACCTCTGAATGGAAACTCTCTGGATTCCCCCAGAAGTTTTGTTGAACCTAATCCAATGCAGTCATTTTTCCAGCAGGATGTGTTGAACTGGACTTTGCTCTGTGTTCTCTATGGACACAAGGCAGGCATGATCTCCTGCCTGTTCAAGTGTAGTCCTGTCAGCAAAGTGCTGTATAGACCTACTCTCACAAGCAAAAACATAAGAAGAGTTAAACAGCTTAATATTTCTAACAAAATATTACATGCTGCACTCTTAATTCCTGTTTCCTAAATCTTGACCCATATGAAAAACAAAACTATAAGCTGTTTTATTTTCCCATCGTATTTCTGTGAGAATTAGGACCTGTTTGTGGGAAAGAATGCTGGAGAAGTGTTCTCAATTAAGTGTACAGATGTGGTATAAAGAACAGACTGTTTGGCGGTTTTATTTGCCTCTTGTACTGTTTTTTTAAAAATTGAGAACAAAGACTGTCTTGGAAGCTGTTTTTCCACAAAGCCTGTTTGAATTGAGTCACATGAAATACCTCAGTTTTGCCTCTGCTTTCTGCTTGAGACAATAGAAGTGAATGCACCCTAACTCTCACTAGCAAGCATCAGAACCATCAGTTCTTGACAGATTGTTCAGTGCTTGGTTGGCCTCCTCTTAGCCATCTCATTCAGAGCACTCTATAAAAGAGGAGGAGGCAGGCTTTTTTTTCCTTGGTTCCTGCAGTTTTATGTCCCACCTGATATGTTTTGCAAAAAAACTATTAAAGGTTTCATGATTAAAAAGCGTGCTTGTAAGTATTCAGTCATCGATTACTAAAAGGAGTCTTGGTGAATAAGGCTTGTGTAGATGTTTCCTTGTGTCAGGATGGATTGTCAGTGGTCCCTGTGAAAGGAGAAGTAAATGGCTGGTTGGACTGTTACGTTTGCTTGTTTTGAAAGCCACATTTATCTACATAGAGTAGCAAGAACCTCTCCTTGTGAGGCAGTGCTATGTTGTAGCATAAATCAATATTTTTGGAATGAAAAAGGTTCCCAGCAACAATAGAAAACTTCTGAGGCTTCTTCCACCTTGATGCCCAGGCATTAAGAACACATTTTTCTTTTTCCTCCCTCTGGTGAGAACAGTGTATGTGTGATGATACTGACAGCAGAAAAGAGAAAATCCTTCTTTAAGTTCCAGCAATCTTTACAAAGATCCTGTGCAGATAGTGTTCCAAAATCAAATCAATGGATCATTAACTTTCATGATTATGAAACAGTTGAAAAGCATTTCTGGAGAAGCTTAAATTTAAGTTTGAGTGACCTACCAAGCCGATTTGGGAAGGAGAATCCTGTTAAATTAGTTGTGATACTGAGTGATCAGTGAACACTTCAGACATGCTGGCTGAAGACTGAGGTTCTGTCACTGTACAAATTTCATTTCTGTAAACCAATGTTGCATCCTGATAGAACGAGTCACAAATGTAATCTACAAATACAACCTGACTTGCCTCTCTGAGGTGTTTCAGAAATACCTCTGTAGCTAGATGTTCTGGGAAATTTGTGCCTGGAAACTTTTTTTTGTGTGAAGAACACATGATAATGGAAGGCAAATAAGATTTTTCTTTGGTGGAAAGAAAAAAAAAAAGGTATTGGATGAGAAGAGTCTGTCTTTCAGTATATTTGTAATAAGGTTTATATAAAAAACTTAAATGTTTCTGTTTAGATTTTTCCTTTTTAGCAAGTAACAGAAATCCATGATTTCTTAGAATTATTCCCTTCTTCTATATTTTTTCTTTTTTTTCAAGATGCTTTGTATATTTTCAGTTACTCTTTTGTATTTTTCATCTGAATATAATGACATAATAAAATTAATATTTATTGGTGCTTTGACACAGCCAGAACATACATAAATTGCTCTTTGCTTTGTGTAGTACTCCAGCAGAACAAGATCATAGTACACTAAAGAGAACTTCCTGTATCTCTTCTTATTGGCTGAAGCCTAAGGATCTCTGATAGTATTCTTTTTCTAATATTTTCACCTGTATTAAAGGCAGGCTACAGATAAAAACATCTACAAATGTTTTCTTTTAATGAATAATTGGACATAACAACAGAGAATGGTTTTGTGTGAAACAATGCCACTGTACAGAAATGGGCTCCAAAAGAGGTGTAGTATGGGCAAAAAAAAAAAAAGGTAAATAAGCCACAACTTATAGTGATGAGACTTTCATTAGATAATTCCTTCTATGCCTTTAAATGTTGGAGCAGGTCCAGTGGAGGGCCATGAAGATGATCAGAGGGCTGGAGCTGGAGCACCTCTGCTAGGAGGACAGGCTGAGAGAGCTGGGGTTCTTCAGCCTGGAGAAGAGAAGGCTCCAGGGAGATGTTAGAGTAGGCTTCCAGTATCTGAAGGGAGCCTATAGGAGAGCTGGAGAGGGACTCTTTGTCAGAAAGTGTAGTGACAGGACAAGGGGTAACAGTTTTAAATTGGAAGAGGGAAGATTTAGATTAAACACCAGAAAGAAATTCTTTACAGTGAGGGTGGTGA
>BJBW01002018.1:125345-146574 GCA_004320125.1 Scolopax mira
GGCTTTGAGCAACCTGCTCTAGTGGGAGGTGTTCCTGCCTATGGCAGGGGGGGTTGGAGCTAGATGATCTTTAAGGTCTCTTGCAACCCAAACCCTTCTATGATTCTATGAAATACTTAATGATAAAGCACAAAGTGAAGCCTTTCTGTCATATTGTAACCCTTTGTCATCAAGAGTTCCAGCTAGAAACTAAAACTTGGTAATTTGAGATCTAAACCAACTTTGTTACTATTGTTAATCTTCCAGTACTTTTGAAATCAAATGGCTTTTGGCAAGACATAAAAAGGTGTATCTTTCTCTCCCTTCTTCTCTCAGATATTAGTGGCTCCATAACAGCTCCAGATGTTAAGCTAAATCTTGGAGGAGAATTCATGAAAGAATCTACTGCAACTACATTCCTAAGACAGAGAGGGTACGGCTGGCTTCTGGAAGTGGAAGATGATGACCCAGAAGATAACAAGCCACTCCTGTATGTAATAATTATTTTTGGGTATCTCTCTTTATTAGCTGTGTAGGAAAAACGATCAACGTGTAGCCTCTGAAATTCTCCCACAGTCTTTTGCTGTGACTAGAATTATGTTTCACAAATTACTTGACCAGTGAGTGTTTTCTGGTTGAGGAATGAAAACATTGTTTCTCACTATGGCTTTTATTTTTAATGGAAAAGAGAGGCTCATTGTTCCCTGTAGAGGAGGAAGGAAAGAGCAAGTAAAATCCAATTTTATTAATGTCTATAAAGTTATTGCGACTTTTCTGCTCTTATCTATTGATCTTCTAATGGTTTAGAAAATGAGATTGTATTCTTTCTATCTTTTGTGCTGACATTGCAAGTTTCTTAATCTCATCAAAGAATCAGAGGTTTTAAGACAATCCTGTGGAAAGATTCATGTTAAGTAAATCTAAGTAAATTCTGTCAGTTACTCTGAAGTAAATGTGTTTTGAATCATGCTTATTACAGTAGGGATGCTATAAGCAAGGTAGCACAAACTTTGTGATCTTTGGTGCTATCTTGTATTATAAAGCCAGATTAAAAGGGTGTCAGTGTTAAATGTCCTTAAAACTGAAAATCTCTGCATGTTTTATGCTGTTCATAGAAATGTGTTTGGTTGAAGAAAGTTTGTATCTTGAAGTTACCACACTGTGAGTCAGGCAGCCTGGGGCTTAGTCTTCCTTCTGCACCTCAGCAACTTCATTCTTAGTGTCTCAGTGTTTTCCTGTGTGAATTGAAGGTAATGATGCTATAAAAAAATGGAGTGAGCAGGAGAGTACACTGGAGAACTCAGATGAGTGTTGGGGAATAACATGTCTGGAGAGCTTAATAATGAAACTGCTTCTTGAAAAGTACCTCAAAATGTGTAGAACTAGCTCCTTGTGTGAATAAGTCTGTTCTGTAAACCTCTAATTCTTAATTAAGACAACATGGATTTCCTCTATTGTCTAGCTGCTTATACCACAAAAATGAAGTTTCTGAGTCAAAGACAGATGTTCTAAGCTGCTGAATGCTGGATTTGAGGAGACAGTGCCAGGGAAATGATCAGATTGTGGCAAACAGGATGGATATAATCATCCTAATAGAGAAGACCTTAATCTGGCTTCCATGTAGCAGTTTTTATACAGTTCTGGTCATTCCCAGGACATGTGCTGTAGTGAGACCTTATAATCTGAATCCTACTAAGGATGTAGAGAATAGCAGCCAGCTGAGGGAAGTTCAATGTGGTGTTACTGCGCAAGCATTTTGTTGAGTAGAATGAGATATTTTTTTTTCTTTCTCATTGGGCAGCCTTACTCCAGACACTTGTTTCCTGTTGTAGCTATCATCACCTCTGTGGTGAGGTAGCTGCCAGCTTCATGTGAAAGACAGTTTACTCACCTGAGAAACTGTCAGAGGCCCTAGGCAATGACAAAGAACTATTTCCAGACAGTAAATATTTGTGTTACACAAACTTCAGAGTAAAATATAGGAATGCTACATCCTGTTTAGGTAAGGAATAGACAGATGGAAGGGAAATAAATGCTTTTAGTCTACTCCTTAGATTCAGTGATGTGTCAAAGAACAATTTTATTTTTTTTTTAGTCACAAGTTAGTAATGCCAATTCTGAAATAGCTTCAGTAATAGCAATCCTGAAATTACCTTGAGAGATTCAATGAGCAATATTTAATTTTTTTTTTATGAGAGAAATTGGAGTGAATCAGGTCTTCACGTTTATCTCTTGCTTCAGCTTTTCTGAGGAAAAAGCCATCAATCAAAGCCTTGTATGAGATTTTCATAAACAAATTTTAGGATATGATTCTACATTCTTCTCCACTGTGCTCTTAAAAATGTCGAGCAGGGGGATATCTGCTGGGAAGTCTCTTTAGAGTCCTCAGTCATGATGGCATAAGGAAAACATTAACTTACAGTTCTGTCTTAAGGTTGCACACACAAACTTAAGGAAGTGGAATTGCCCATTACTTGGCAAGTCTGATTCCTTCCCATTACGCTAGGACAGTCAGAGCAAGATGTACCAGTTGAGGGTCTCCTATGCAGAAGAGTCTTTTGGTCAGTTTGTAGCTGCTTACAAATCATTTGTATCAGGGAGTGGAAAAGGCAATTTGAAAAGAGCAAGGTCTGTTGATAGAATTTATTGCTAGTTTAATTGGGTTTTATTTATTTTTACCCATATTGGAAACACACCAGCATCTAAACAACTGGCATAATCTGGTCTGCTGAAACTGTTGTTGAAGCAAGCTAAACCCCATTTTATTTTCAAAAATTGTTTTTACACGATGTGTTTTGAATGTTGTAGGATTACTGAATGTAAAGGTATTCTTTCTTGTAGAATTTGAAATAACTTACCATAATAAGTGTTCATGGTGAACTGCTCATTATAGGAATACACAGACATCCTGCTTATGTGTATGCATGCCTTTGACTTCTAAGTAGTTACAATAATATGAATGTGTCATGTGTTCCTGTTTATCAGAAAATAAATCTATTGTCTTAGTGTAGTGTGTTAGGGTATGTGGTGTATGTTTTCTATTCTCAGTCAGAAAATTGATTTTTGAGTAATTAAATAGACTTAACTGTGTCATACCAGTTACAGAATGCAGGAGGAAGGTGTGGTGTTGCTTTGTTGTGGACAGAACTGTTCCTTTGCTAGGCATGGTTCAGAAAGCCTTATGGGTGACAGGAAACTGGCTCTATAAAACTCCTGTTTGCCTCTGAACTTTTCTTATGCTTTATTTCATTACTGTGCTGTATGCTAATGGCCCCTTGTTTTATTCAATTTCAGGGAAGAACTCGACATTGATCTGAAGGATATTTACTACAAAATTAGATGTGTTTTGATGCCTATGCCATCTCTTGGGTTTAATAGGCAGGTAGTGAGAGACAATCCAGACTTCTGGGGTCCTCTGGCAGTTGTCCTCTTCTTCTCGATGATCTCATTATATGGACAATTTAAGGTAGGAATAAGCCTTCTACCTAAAAAGATATCCAAACTAAATTTGGGGACATGATTGCTAAGCAATTTGCGTTGTTACATAGGTAGAAAGTCTTTTCCTCACATACTAACATGGGGCATTTCAAATGCTGTTTCCCAAGTTAATATGTAGAAAGAAGGCAGTAAGAAATGTATTAAATAGCCCCCAGATAAGTTAATCATGATGTTTTAATACAGTAAAACAAAGATGTGGTTTCTAGAGGAAATGGGTTTATAGTCATATTGGTGAATCTTTCCATTTTAATCGTGACCTTTTAACTTGCTTTATTTTGCCAAAAAAATGTTGCTGAAGAACATTTGTTTGGATGCCATGAATTTTAATTTCCTGACAAATAAAGCTATTTGTTTAATTCATACACCAGATAACAGTGGTGATATAGTATTTAATCTTTGTTAGTGCCATTTGCTGCTTTGTCTTCCCTGCTTAATTACAATCAAATAACTTTCCTCTGGTAAAGACTTTTTTCCATCATTCCTTTTGAATGTTAGGGTGATTCAGAGCTATTGTGCAGGTTTAATTAGCCTCCGTAAACACTATTAGCTTTTTTCTTTACATTCGGATTAAAATAGAGAAGTGGTATCATTTATAGTCACAACTTTGAATGTGAGCCTAGATGATCCTTCTTTGGGAATCGTTGACTATATTTGTAGTTACAGTTGTTTTGAATACAATGCAGTACAGCGATAAGCCATACGTGAAGCAGCAGAATATGCTTATGCAAGGATTTCTGTGAATGGTGAGAGAAAATCATTCCCTTTGTGCCCTCTGGATGCCATATGGTGTACCAAATGCTGACTAAGAATTCACTATCAGTATCTTCTTTCTAAGAGACTTGAGTAGACTAAACAACTGTATTATTCAAGTCTTCTGGGTGGACCACTTAACTGCCTCCTAGGCAAAGCAAGGACCGTTCCTTGATCCTGTGACAGATAAACCCCCTTCTGCAGTTTGTGTACCTGAACAGTAGGCCTAAGGTTTCTTAGGAACAGTGGATTTACCATCCTGATGCAGGAGTGCTAGATCTGTGAGAGGAGGGAACGCTAGTAACTAGCAACAGGATGACTGACAGCAGCTTGACTAGATGAACTGAATAGTGGACTGTAAGCTGGAGAGAGATGAGTGTTCCTAATCTAGGGATTTAATCTGTTCCTCTTCTTTTAGACTGTGGAAGAAAAGAAGAAATAAAAGGAGGCTATGCAGTATTTTCACAAATAGCTTAAAGCTATTTTTATATTAATTTTTGAAGTGGTGCTATGATCTTTGTCTGGTTTTGAATTTACTTGATTCTTCTGTGAATCTGAAAATCTGAATTAAGCAAAAAAATTTGAATTGAGTAATAAATTTTAAAGTGTAGCTGTTGTACATTTGGAAATACAGAGACTGGATTGATACTGTTCTTTCCCTCTAAAAAGATAATTGAAACGGGAGGGTTTCGCTTCTATTTTCCCAGTGCCTCAACTGCAAGAATAACTAAGTTACTTCGAAGGTTCTGTTAAGTTGGAGAATGATTTTAAGATTTCTACTTCAGTTGAAACACAGATCAATGAAAGAAGCAAGAAAAAATAATGACATACTTTGTCCCAGGAGGCTGGGGCTATTCCTTAAGTTGTAATAATCATCAAATTCTACTGAGAGTTGAAGTCCTATGTCATCTTCTGAGTGTTCTCAGTTCAAGTAAAGAATACAGTGGCATCTTTATGGATGAAAGAAGCAGAATTCCAGTACCTTGTATTGATTGGGCTGACACTTAAAAACTGTCTGAGCCCACCTTTTGTAATGGGCAGGATGTGAAGACATTTAGCTGGGGTGGTCTTAGCTTTAGTTTTAACCAAACCCTTCCTACGCTTATATGATATTATAGTACTTACAAAACACATTACATGTGCATTCCATGTTCACCAAATTTAGCACTAATGCAATTTTGTAAACATAACCACTGAATTTTATTCTCAAGTTGCTTTGAGATACTAAGTAAAACTATTTTTGCTGCAATTCAGAATTCAGTTTTGCATAATATAATTCTTGACTGCACTGAAAGTGGTTAATAGAAATAAGTCTTCCTTTCTAACAATTAAAATTATTAATATAAATGAATTGTTCTTTTATCTCTTAAAGGTTGTTTCTTGGATTATAACTATTTGGATATTTGGATCCTTGACAATTTTTTTACTGGCCAGGGTTCTTGGAGGAGAAGTAAGTACCTGTATGCAAAAAGGATGTAGAGGGAGGTAATGTAAAGTTTCTTGGTTATGTTTTTTGGTAGTATTAGGGTTTTCTTGATCCTTGTCTTTGTATCTTATGACAAACTAAGAATGGATGCAGCTGGATATAGGATACATCTATATTTCAGGTTCCTGGCCTCCAAAATAAAACCTAAACCAGAGCTAATCTTTCTGTGTGCTGGATGGCATGCTGGATGTGGTAAACAATCTGGAAACTTATATTCTGAATCCCAGAAATTCTAACCGGTTCCTGTGATCCAGAACTGAAGTCCGTTCTTGAGGGACAAGTGCCTTCAATTTTTTGCTCCCTGAGCTAAATTGGCACCCTCTTTCTTCCTCTGCACTACTCTTGTCCTCCCCTTATTTAATTTTCTTTTTTTTTAAATGGGATAACATCAGTTGTATAATGTTCTTGTGGATAGAGCACCTACCAGTGTTTGCCTTCATCCTTGGCTGGATGCAAGTCAAACCCACTAAAGGTTGAAATTCACCACATGTTCTTCAACTGCAAAGCCAATGGAAATTCTGGCCTACATTCCTCCCTCCAGCTTCTTGCACCAGCAGGGTTGCAATAGCCGTTTGAGGTGTTTACAAATGGAGTTACTAAGTGATTCAGGTATAAACAACAAAAAATGACTTACAGCAAGGCCCACAGACAGTTTCAGAGGAACATTCAGAAGGGTAAAATCTTCTTAAAATGGCTCTGCAACACAAAAGGCATTGAATTGTGTTGTGAAGAACTAAATATCCAGTGATACTTTGATTTTTATATTTTCACTATGCATCTTGCATTAATGATGAACTAGAGTTGCTGTCTTCCTGCATTATTTACATTTACTTGAATTTTTTTTAGATTTTTCTTTTAATCCTATTTGCTGGAGTCTTCTTGCATGAACACTGGAAAGTGTTCATGGAAAGTCTTCCTGGAAAGGAAGAGCTTTCATAAACATGATTACATGTTTTTTCTGTAATAAACCATCAGAATCCAAAGGCCCTAAAATCAATTTATTTTTGTGGCCAAAATGTGAAATTATCAGAATATATAAACTGGGAACAGGGTATAGGCCTCACAGTTCACTGTAAAGGATCAACAGCCACAAGAGATTGATTGCAAGATGATAGTTTGTCTTGCTGCTGTTTTTCCTGGGAAATCCACGAAGCCCAGCTGGGCCTGGGAACATTTCAAACTGTAGTAGGGGAAAAACAAATGTTTTGATCCCCATGAAGTTAAAACCAGTTATGGAAATATTCTGAAGAAATCTGATTCAGATAGTCAGAATAAATTTAAACTGAAAATTGGAACATGTCTGTGAGGTCTTCCCCTGATGCCAAAAGTATTAATATACTTTAAGTTTATTTAATATTTATTTATTTAATATGAGTATGTTGAGGCAGCAAATTTTATCTTTGCTGCTTGTTACGGCCAGGACTACAGCTGGTGACTGAAAGGTCTGTTGCAGTTCTGTGCTCCTGGGTACCAGTTGTACGCTCCATGGAGAGTGGCAGAATGTGAAAATGTGAGGGGTTGGTGGAATTACATATTTTAAACTGTGTAAATAATTTCCTTGGAAATTATAAAATTGTTGTTACAGTGGTTAAAAAAAAGACGACAATATATTTCTAAGAACTGAATGATTAGTTATACAATTTTAGGGGGATAGTGTACAAAACCAATTTTCATCCTAGCAAATTTCCTTTAGCTGAAATTCCATGAATACCTAACATACTATTATCATTATTACTGTTACAACAACATTGAATTGTTTGGTGACAATGATTAAGTACTAAAAAGTTTGGTTTTATGTGCTTGAAAATTTCAGGTTGCTTATGGCCAAGTTCTCGGTGTGATAGGATATTCCCTACTTCCCCTCATTGTCATAGCACCTGTACTTTTGGTGGTTGGATCATTTGAAGTTGTTTCTATCCTAATAAAAGTAAGTTTGGTATCATCTACTGAGAATTATTTACAGTTGGTTTTAAGTCACTTTCCTGAGACTTCAAATATTCATCTGTTTGGGACAACATAACGTGTCAAAATATTTAGAACTATGAGCTCTATCATCATTTTGGCCGTGAGTGCTAAACAAATTCTGTTTTAAGTGTCTCTTTTGAGTACTTGGGGATATACAACAGGTGGTGGTATAGCAACAGCACTGTTACTTAACGGGTATTTTTGTGTGCTATGATAGTTGCATTAAAATAAATAGGATTATCCTTTTGAGAAAAGGATGCATAATCAAACTTCAAAATGAAGAATCTGGAAATAAGCTATTCTTGCCCTTCCTCCATCATCTAGTTTATTAAAAATAAAATAACTAAATTTTATTAAAAATAAAGTAACTAAAAGTTACTGTGGCATGAATATGACATTAGTCATTGTTCTGAGACCTTCCCCTCGTGGCAGTAGTACAAAGCTCTCAATACCCTTTGCAGGGAAGGTACGTATTGTTCTGATTGTACAGATGTGGAATGTAAGGCACAAAGCAAGAATAACTTGCCTGATGCCACCTACTGTTGGACACCTATGAAACTAGCAACTTTCCCTGATCTTGGAACTACATAATGTTCTTGAACACTACTAGTACTTCTTAAAACCCTTTTTTTAGGCAGCCTTTGAAGTTGCTGCTGTACTTTTGGAAGGGCTGACTGTTGCTAGCTAAGCTGTATGCTTTTTGAGTTCTTGATCTGTTGATGTGATTGATCTCTGTCCTTTCAGCTTGCTGGTAAACAGCATAACTGAAATACAACTAAAGCACATGATAAATAACAATTGCTGTGTTTGTGATTTGGTAACTTGCAATTACTAGTAAGTGGTACAGTCAGAAAGCAAATTAACATGCCAGTTATCTAATATATAACTTGAAAATGAATGAATGAATTACTACTATCAGTCTTAGATTAGTTTGCATTAATCTGTGCAAGATTCTTACCTTTGCATTGTTAGTGTGAAAATGCAGGACAAGTCCTGTATGGCCAAAACTGCTCACACTGTGCACATGCTGCTGCTTGTGGCTTGAGAGCTCTGTGCTAGGGGAAGTATTTAGCAGCCCTAAAGCTGGGGAACTGACTGTGAAATAGCGACATTTTAGTCAGTTCTTTTCCAGTTGCAATCAGCAAAGTAAAATATTCAAGTAATGCACCTCAGTTGTTCTAATTGCTGCAATTTTCTTAATGTGTCCTAGGGAATTCAGTCATGATCTTGATTGTCCCCCTTGTCCATCTTTGCAGTCCTGGGTTAGGTAGCCAATTTTTTTTTTTCAATGGCAGTTGAACGGACCGCATTAATCCCTTGAGGGGCTTCAGCTCCTCTGACAGAACTGTGGAGGAAGTTTTTTGCTGAGGTCCTATGTCTGCCCTCATTGGCCTGGGGGTTTGCAGGAGATGGTGTTTTTGCATGTCATTCATTTTGAGTATTTCTCCCTTTGATTAATAGTCAAGGTGCTTCCAAAAGATAAAAGATAATAATGTCTGATTGCTTTTTGCTATAGCCTTTTTAGTTTGAGGTTTGAGTCAAGTTCACTGACTTAGAACTTGACAGTTAGTATGGATGCTAAATCCATATAACATAGTGACTATTCATAAGTAATGTTGCTTTCTACCAGTCTCTTAAACTGGTTCTTTCTTAGCTTACTAAGCAATATAGTCTTTTGTTACAGATTGTATTTTGGTAGCCTCCTCGTTGTACCTGAAAGGAATAGGAATGTGAGTTTCAGTTACCTTGAGGTGGGGACACCATAAATAAAGTAATGCTTATAAACCAGATGAATCCCGAATTTAAAAAAAAAAAAGTAATGTAACCCTATGTAGCATAGGAGGAAGAATAAAGTATAGCCTACATAAAGGGAGGAATTAATAGCTGATGACAGATACGATGGAATGGGAAGTTGTTAATCTAGTCAAATTTCAAATTATATGTAAGCTTACAACTTGCTTTGTGGTATCTATGATGTCTTCAAGAAAACTTACTTTAGATCCTTAGCTGCTTACTTCAGTGGAAGTGTCTCAAAAATAACATACGTATTTGATGAGTATTTCTCTACACTTAAGTGAAAATGCAGAGTGTATTGTATGTGTGTGTGAATTCTTCCTCCCTTTCCCCATTCTTTTTGGAGAGTTTCTTTTTAGTTTTACTGGGAGAACTGATTTTTATCTTGATATTTGGAGATAATTTCTTGTGGTGTCAGCTAAGACTGTTTCTCTTCTTTTTCAGTTGTTTGGAGTCTTTTGGGCTGCATACAGTGCTGCATCATTACTAGTTGGAGAAGAATTCAAGACCAAGAAACCCCTTCTAATTTATCCAATCTTTTTATTATACATTTATTTTCTGTCCTTGTACACTGGGGTGTGATCTAGATGTGGCCAGCAACCGTATTTTATTCCCTTGCAGACTGATAATGCATAAGGCTGGAGATAATAAAATGACTGTTTTGTATCCAGTTGTCAAGATGTTTTAAGATCGAAGAGCATATTTGTGTATATTATTTAATGAAGCAATTGTAGCTATATAGATTTGTATCAAAGTTCTAGGTTTCTTTAAGACTCTTCAGATTTTAATGAACAAAATAAGAACCTTGTGTTTTATAAGAAAGTGTAGCAAAACCACAATTCAGTACCTGTGCCAAAAGCACTAGGACCAGATTACTATATTCAAGGAGAAAAATGAGGTTAACTGTAAGAATCTCAAAGTGCAATTTTTCTTTTGAGCTTAAACACAGCTGGCTTTTTTGGCGCAGCAAATTCTGTAGATAATATATATTTATGAAACAGTCCTGATTGTTCACAGAATAGTCTGTATAATCAAGACATGAAGATACTACTTTTAATTTAGTGCCTCAATTACTTTGATTTGGCTATTGAGTTTTTATAAATTCCAATTTGTTTTCAAAACATGTATATACTGTGTATTTTGTATCTATGGCTTGTGTGTAGCGTAAATACTCCTTGGTTAAGGATGTATATTGGGTTTTTAAAAACTGAAGATAGAAGTATTTGAAGTCTTCATTTGCTATCTCTGACCAAAGGAGCAAGATATTTACTGCGTGACACTATTAATTAAATTGCATATTTAGAGAATCAAATTATTTTACTTAAAAGTATAAATTTTCAGAGAAATGGGTGAACACCTTTCTCAACTGTAGTGTTGGCTTAATGTTGGAGAAAAAAGATGATCTATCAAATCTTTAATCTGTGTGATCTTTAAACAATGTTATTTTATGATGACAAAATAAAAATAATGCTTCCCTAACTATGTTTTACAACATCTTGCTCTGTCTTGCTTTCAGCTTGGTATTTAACACACATCCATTTTTGTTTCCCAGGACTATTAATCCCTTATACAGAGAAATAAAAAATTTGTAAGGCCAGATTCTCCCTCCACTAAAATGAGGCAGAATGACAGCCTTAGTAACAATTACAGTCTTGCTAATTTTGACTGTCCAAGGATTATGTAATAATGTGATGACATGTTAAATATTTCCTGTGTACTGTGTTGATTGCTTATGGTAATGTTTCCGCACAAGAGAAGTCCACTGAAGTTCACTTTGCATGCTACTGCAATTTAGGCATTTGCAATCTTCAGTATTTAGTATTGCCAAATAGATCTTAAGTTTCTAATTTATTTTTTTCTGTTATAAAAAAAAGCATTCCTGCTGTCTTTTGATATTTTTTTCTGTTTTTTTTTTTTAATTCTGTAAATAAAAAACAACCATGACAAGGTAATAGCAAGGGCTGTCTCTGCTCCCTAATGGGCATATTTCCTTATCACAACTGTAGTTTTTCACCTTTTTAGATGGCATAACTTGCTATTTTGCTAATTTATTTTTATCACTCATTAGTGATGCAAAATATATGCTTAAATTCCAACTCTGCCACAAACCTTAAGCTTATTCATCTGCTTTTCTGGCTGATTCTTGTGTTGGTTTGAAACAGAACTATTTAAAGCTGGTGTTGGACGTGGATTGTAATGTGATAGTCTAGCTTGTAATCATGGAAGGAGGAGAAATTGGTAAAGTGATGGACTTTTCACCTCTTTTTTGACTTCTGTAGAAGTTCTGGTGGACTTACTGCAGAATCATACTAAATCGGTTGCAGCAGCAGCTTAGTACTTATCTGCAAGTGTTTTGTGAGTGTTCATACAGAATAAATACTTCTTTTTTTAAGAAAAGCAAGTTACAGTGTATTGAAAAAAAAAAGGCACTCTAGCTTTGGAATCTTGCATGATAACCTAATTTTTTTTTTTATGACCTGTATTTCTTTTTTAACAGGAACATCCAACTAGTACTAGAAGACTCAACGCAGGCTCTGTGACTACACATTTAACTAACATCACCACAAACGTGAAGGGAAAGGATCCATTTAGGGTATTAGGCTGTCAAAGAGCTTTAAGCTTAGTTCCTCTGTCTACAGCTGTTCAGTAGGTGTCCATGTCCTGTGCATCTGAAAGGACTAGGAATATTCAAAGGATGCAAGAATGTTCTATTTAAACTTCAAATCTCTTAATCTCTTCTATACTAATGTTCTGTAAAATTTTAGAGTTGCAATTTTAACTGTTTCCTTCTGCGGAGTTGGCACATGTGTAATATGCAATGTAGATAAGCACTTAACATAGTACATATTTTGTACACAAATGCAGACTTGCACCTTTAAATCTCAGTATCTGTAGGGTCACCTTTTGCATATGCTGTGCAAGAAATATGTACAAACAGGTCTCAAATGGTTCTGATAGTTTGTAATAACTTTGCATTAAACTCATATTTTTAGATGAGGTATGTGTGTAAATACAATATGTATTTTATAAAAATTTTGAATTAAACTTGTTTACAGAATGTATGAAGCTCATTTATATTTACTGAGTTATGACATCTATATTCTTATACATGTCCATCTCAAGGTTTGAGGCTACAAATAAATATTTATGACAATAAATATACTACTTCTGTCAAAGCTGGCAGCTTACAGCAAAAAGATTCCTTTCCAAGATGCAATACCTCATTTCGAGGTAGAGACACGAGAGAGACTTCATACCTCAATTAGAAGTGCTCTTTGGATGATCTTCTGTATAGAGCAGCTTGAACATAGACACATGCACGTCTTCCTCCATCTTCTGCCCATTAGGGATACTCTGTTGTTTAGCAGAAAAATCATACCTACTTGAAAAATGTGTGAAACAGGTTGCTTTAATGTGGAGATGATGTAAAGCTTGAGCTCTGCTTTGTCCCTACCTTCATTAGTCTGTAATGTTGTATTTGAAGTAGTGAGCTTAAAAGCTGCTTATTCCTCTCTCAGGAGCCCGGGGGGTGTAGGTACCCCTGTGCTTTGGCCATTTCTTTGTCTTTATGGAGACACGACTTCTTAAGTCATTTCCCTGCTACAACAACCTGTGCTAATTTGGGTCCTTCTAATCAAAACACTCATCTGTAGGAAACCACATTATCTTGGAAACGTCATTATACTTAAGACCCTGAGTATCCCAAAGGCTTTCTGGGATGTAACCCGTCACCCAGCTGAAGGCTGGGCCGCAGAGCTGCACCCCGTCCCGCTGGGGGGACAGGGACGATCTCAGCAATACAGAAGGTTTTACGGTACTCATGGCATTTCGGAAGCGTGGCGAACGCGGCCGCAGAATAAAACGCCTTCGTGGGCAGAATAACTCCATCCCCGCTTTTAGGGTCAAAAAAAAGAAGGGATTGAAGCTGTGCGCACCGTGTGCATTTACACGCATCCCGCCCACACGGAGAGGCGGGAGCCCCGAGTGTCCCCCCCGCCCCCCCTGGAGCACCGAGGCTGTTGTGAAAGAAGCCGCAGCAAAACTCCCACTTTTTTACTTGGTACCGAAGATGGAGGCGACTTAAAACAGGGGCGCTCTCCCAAGCGCCAGAAGAAAGAGGGGCTCAGCGGCAGAGAAATAACCCCCCAAGCCGGGCTCCACCGGGGCGGAGGCGGCAAACGCGCTCCCCCGCACACCAGCCGATTTGGGGGCGGGGGGGCCAGGGCCGGAGGGCGGCCAGCCCAGCCGCCCGCGCTCAGGCTCCGCAGGGCGGAACCTCCCACCGCCAGCCCCAGCGGACCCCCTCTCAGGCCCAGCCGGTCGCCCCCGGAGCCGGGAAAAGTCTGGCGACCGGCCCCGGCGTCCAGCCGGTCCCCTCTGCCTGAGCAGGCGCAGAACCCCCGCAGCCCCCACCCTGCGAAGGGCGGTATGAGGGTGCGCGCGCGCAGCGGAGCCCCACCCCTCTCTTTGCCCTCCGCCCCTCTCCCGTGACGAGCGGCTGCTCCCGCCCCTCTCTCCCTCCCTCCGTCGCGCCCCCCTCCCCTCCCCCCCTGTCAGGCCGGCGGTCGGTTCCGCATCCGGCGCGGTTGTGTCACTTCCTGCTGGCGCTGGCGCTCTCCCTTTCCACCTCTCCCCGGACCCGGATGGTGACTGGCGGCGGCGGCGGCGGCGGCGGCTCCTCCAGGGACTGTCAGTGAGCGGCTCCCACCCGGCCTCTTGTCCTGAGGGCGGTGGTGGCGGCGGCGGCCGGGAAGATGGCTGCGGCGGCCTCCTGCTCTTCGGCGGCGGCGGCGCCGGCTGGGCCCGGGCCCGGGCCGGTGTCGGCCGGGCCGGGCTCCTGCGAGTGGCTGCTGCTGCGGGACGGCTGCCTGCGCTGCGACGCCGACGGGCTCTGCAGCCTGTGCTACCACCCGGCCCTCAACGCCATCCTGGCCGTGACCGCTCGCGGCGCCATCAAAGTCATCGACGGCACCTCGGGGGCCACGCTACAGGCGTCGGCGCTCAACGGTGAGCGCAGGGGCCCCCGCGGCCTGCCGGGCCCCGCGCCCGCGGCGCGGGTGGCGGCGGGGAGCGGGCCGGGGCGGCTGCGGGGCACGATCGCGACGCTGCGGAGCCGCCGGGGGCGCGGGCCGGAGGCTCGGCTGAAAACAGGTGTCGTGGCGGGCGAGGGGTTTCCGCCTTGGGCGGCTCATGGGGGGAGAGGCCGGGCCTGGTTCGGGCCCGCGGTGCCGGGGGCTTCCCCTGGCTCTTTTTCACCTCCGCTCGTTTTTCAAGTCTAAACGGTTCCTGCCTTTCGGGGCAGAGATACCCGTGTGGGCAGCTCCGAGGCGCTTTCCTTCTGTAAAGCACATGAGCACAGGCATTAAAATATTAAATGGGGATGGAAGGCTGTGATGTATAGGGCTGCATTTTTATTATTTTAATTTTTCAGTTGAGCTTGTGGATGACAGAATGTTGAGCCTTCCAAAGATTAGAAGCAACACGTAATGTAGGACAGATGTATAGTTCTTATTGATATGCGATACTGTAGTAATTTATTTGTTGAGCCTTGATCTGGTTATATTAAGAAGTCTTATTTCTTACAGATGTCATTTGTCTTAAAGATTAGAATTATTTAAAATCAGAATCTTTCATAGTTACTTCATGGTCGTTTTTTATATGTATGTAGTTCTTTATGCTGCTGAGTATCTTGGCTGTCTCTGATGTTAGTAACAGTATCCCTGCTATTATGTTAAGGAGGCATGGTTGTGTACTGACTTTGTAGAGGATAAGACTCTAGTGTCTTTTTTTTTTTTGTTGCCCGTTAAATGTTTTTAAACTATTAATAAACTAGTTCAGTAGGAAAAGATCCATATGCCAATAACAACTTTTGTTCCTGTTTCATTAACGGTTCTTAAACCATGGTACTTGTCAGAATACTGTCAGGGGAGGTGTTATTTGTTAGTTGTGAGACCAGTCCTTGGCATAGAAAGATAGGTTTCTTACTAGTTGTGTGTTTCCGTGTTCAGGTTCTCTGTATAGCTGTGTGTTGCTAATAAGATCTAGCTTTGTGAAGGGTTGATATTTGCCACCTGAACATAGCATAGCAATGTCAGGAATTGTACAGAAATGCCATAGTTTAGGTAATATATATACTTTCACCTTGAAAGCAAGCAAGTATATTGCAATGTCAAACTGAAGGGAAAGGGACAAAAATCAGTTATTTCCTTTCATAAATTAAAGTTGGTACATTGTAAAGTGTAAAGGTTAAGCGTTTGGAGTGATAAAAAAAAGGTGGTGTGTAATTACTAAAAAGCTGTCAGCTACTTTTGTTGTAGATCACTTGGACATGAGGCTCTTGTGTGGTGTTTCCTGCATTGTTCAGAATTCAGATCACTCTGCTTCTATGCTTCCCTTTACTCTACCATGCTCTCTCCTAAAGTACTTCTTTATTAATAACCTTTTTTACTTCTTTTCAAGCTTTTGTCAGAATTTGAGAATTGCCTTTAAGTTGTGGATGAAGAGAGCATAAATTGAGGACTTGATTTGTAGTTGGTTGTCTGTGTAGGAGATACTTAATTCTCATGAAGAGAAAAAGAAGTGAACTGTAAATCAAAGCCTAAGCTGTTGTTTTACACTTCTCTGTGATAGAATCCTTGCAAGGAGTGTGATTTAGTATTAAAAATGCTAATAGCAATTCTCCCCTAAATAGTAACAATTTAAAAATAACTTAATACTTTGTTTCTGCTACATACGTTCAGTCACGTATACTTCCTTTAGTGTCAGTCTTCTGTGTGACAGCATGAATGTAAAAGATGGATTCTGCTCCTCACATGCAATGATAGAATTGCTTGCAATCTACTCAAATTTCATCTGTGCAGTATAGCTGATGATTAAGTTAGTGGAAAAAAATTATAACCTTAGTTTAGTTTGAAGAAACTTTAAGGGAATATCCTTATAGATTCAGACTGGCATGGCTGTCAGAAATCTAGTTCATCTCAGCAGTTGGTGTCTATTGGGGCTATCAGTGGCTGTGTTCACTCTTGTTCTCTCCTTCAGCCTTTCTTTGGGAAGAGAAGGAAAAGGGAATTCAACTGTTCTCTGATGTCTACCTGCTCTGTACAGCATGACCTCTTTTAATATAGGGTAGTAGTAGGTGGACACTCAGATCTGTAGACCAACTCTGTCCCTCCCCTGCCATAAATGACAGGTCAGAGGATATTGTTGCTTCGGGGACTTCTGGTGCTATAGCTAAAAATAGAGTCCCTGGGAATTAAAACTGCTTCTCCTGCGAGACTACTTGTCCCCCTTGGTAATTGGGGCTGCAGGTCTTTAGCCCTGCCAAAAAATTTATATTGGACAGAAGTGCTGTTGCTCATTACCCAAGGAAAAACATTGCAGGCCTGTCTTTCTAGAAAGCGGAGAAAGAAAATGGGTCCCCCATCAAGTGAGGAAAGGAGAAAAGGAAACACCACCAAGCTTCAGTGTTGCTTTTATTTGCAGTTGCAGTTCACTGCGGCAATGCATTAAGCTTTGAGCTCATTCTTGGTGAAAGGACTGTGGAATACTGAATTGGGTAGAACAGTGCCTTCATCACAATGTAAATGCAGATTGCTCTCTTTGGTGTGTAAAAGAACACGACAAAATATTCACATCCAAAAGACAGTTCAGTTATACATCAGGTACAATTATTAGGATGCGTTTTCTGATTTATGTGCTTCATGTGAACTTCATTGGTCTATGTATGTGACAATTCAGGGATTGTTCTTCTTAGTCCATACAGTAGGACTCCAGTGAGAAGGATGATAATGATTATTATTGTTTTTATTATTATGCCACACTGAATCTTCATCAGATCTATCTCTTAAAAGTGTGTGATGATCTTTAGTCTGTTTCTTCAGTGGCCTATTCAAGAAGGTCAGGTGATCATTTGCAACAGCCCAGAGTGTAGTAGTGAATAAGGGTACCATTGGTGACCCTTTAACATTAATCTTCATCTTACCTGGTCACAAAGTTGTCCTTTTTATTCTACCAAGGCTGTTGCATGCACGCTGTGCATTTTGGAGAGCCAGACTGTGACTGTAAGGACCATTCTTGTGAATATTGGATATTATGCATTTCTCTGTGTTTACCAGTAGTGATTAGTCAGGACTAGTTTTGAATCTGTCATGCAAATCTTTCAAGTACTTTATTTTTCCTCTTAAGCATTTAAGTATTGTGTGCTTTCAGTTTCAAGTTGAACAGTGGTGGCCAAAGAGCATGAATGATCAATCTCCAAATACAGCACTAAGGATGAACCTTTTCCTCTGCCTCAAAAAAACACAAACAAAACAAAAAAAAAAAAAACCAGACAAAAAAATGCCAAAGACTCTCTTAGTGTTTATAGAGATGTTTGGTTTATCAGTTCCTTCTATTTACAAATAAAATAAGAAAACTGCTTGAACTGTGAGAATGCTGCCAATCCCAGAGAAACTTGGCCGCCAACACAATAAGAAACTAAAATGTAGTGTTAGATGGGTGGTGACCATCTTGAATGTTTCTGTAGTTTCTTCTAGATTAATTTTACATAGCAGTAACTTCAGAGCCTCATTCTCTAAAATGCACAGTATTTTGTAGCTAAAGCCTTCTAAATTACTTCCGAAGCCCTAGCACTAATCAAAATATATACTTCTGAAACTATACAGGGAAGAATCTGTTGATTGTACATATGTACCAGCTCCCGTGGGGGAAACAGAGACTCTGCATTCTCACCAGAGGACCTCAACTGCTGTTCCTCCAACTGAAGAATTTAGAAGGAAATAGATCGCTGCCCAGGAGGCTCACCTGTGGCAGCAAGTTCAACACCACTGCCTATCTGTCAGCGTTCCCTTTTGGGAAGTCCTGTTTGTCTTCAGATGGATCGTATAGAATTATGGAGTCTTGGAAATCTATCCAGGGATATCCAGTTCTGTTTCTTTTTGATTCCTTTCCATGTGATACAGGAGGCAAAACAAGAAGAAAAGATTCTCTTTTGCAGCTCGGAAGTCATAAAGGGAGTGTACACTTCTTATAATCTCTAGGAAGAAACTGTTAGGATACTCTGCCATCCAGTTCTAGACTTGAATTAGTTGAAAACATCATCAGTTTCAGCTGTTTCAAGCTCTTTCTGTTAATATTGCTCGGCTCCTTCATTCCTCAAAATTGGAGTGAGTTTCTTCATCTTCTTGGCTCTTTTTCATTTGTTCAATTATGTGGCAAAAAGGCTGGTAATAACAAAGGTTGTTGCTATTAATACAGAATTTTCTCCTTGTTTATTTTCTCATTGCATGGGGAGTATTGTCAAATATCTAGTGATCTGCTACAGCCCACCTTGTGTTTGAGTACACTTGGATGACAGTGCTAATCTGAGTAAAACGCATCTCAAAGGAATCATTCAATTAATTTATGTGATCCTAAGGTCATTCATGAAGAGCCTTAAGCACTTGAAAAAACAGACCAGGAGAATTGTTAGATCAGAGTTCAGTGTTTTATAGCAATAAAGAGCCTAGACTGCTGTGTGCTCCATTTGTCTGCTCGCAGAATCGGGGTGTGTCAGAGATCCCTTCCTACTTGCTACTCATCTTGCCAGACTGTCACGATGCTGTTAAATTGATACTTCCAGGATTTCTGGAAGCGCATCTGGATTATCTTCTGCAGAAGCTAAAGTAGGGTAAAAATAGAGATTGCTTCTTTTCACATGCCTTTAAAGGGTGTTTGCATCGTGATGTTTATTGTGGATGTCCAGAAGTAACAACAGAGAGCGATGCAGCATGTGTTGTGTTGCCAGGCAGGATAGCATGACGTTTTGCGTTTTATTGACAGATCAGTCAAATTTGAACTGGTGGACTTATGGCTGTCATTGCAACTCTAACACTGTACTATTAAAGGTTGCAGAATGCTTTAATGTCAGACGATCAGAAATTTCCTAGCTGTCTGCAAATGGACTTTGAACAAGGTCTTCTGCAGGAGGTGTATCTTCAAGTGCTTCTTACAGACCCAAAGAGGAAATACTGTGCTCTGCGTTAGGGATTTGAACTTTGACTTCCTGCCTTACTCTATCTCACAGGTAGCTCAGGTATATCTCATTGATATGAAGAATCCTTGGGAAAGTACTGATTTTCAACCTCAGTGATAATTGTGGTCTGGCTTTGGCCAAAACAGCTTTTAATATGGGATAAATCCTTCAGCTGCTAGTCATGTTGTGTGTGAGCTGATGTAGGCAGGATGCAAGAACAACCACAAAACCATGGATTAAGGGCAAAGAACAAATTTAATCTCAATACCTCATGGATCAGGGAACCTCTGAAGCAGCACCCGGGCAGAGGCAGGCAAGTAGGGGATGCAGACACCACGAAGCAAGAGTCTTAATAGCATGAGAGCCCTTGTTAGCAAGGGAGTGAGGGAGTGAGAGAGTTCCCATTGGCCGTTTGGGCCTTTATTTCAAGGATCCTGGCAGGCAGAGTTTTCTGCTGTGCTTTGATCTCTTCAGCAGTAGGGCAGGAATCTTAGGCGTGTTTGATAAGGTGCCCCTGAGTCCATCCCAGGCCTGTGTTTTCTAAGTGCAGATGTTCTACTTGTTGAGCACACAAAATTAAGCAACAATTAGTGTGATACATGTGTTTTCCAGCACCCCACATGCGAGTCACTTCAGCGTATTTACAGTCCTCCTCACCAATCTTCCGTTACTTTCCCACATGTAGCATACTGCATAATATAAAATGTGGAAGAAATTTGGCAGAAATATGTTCTGACAATGAAGATAATTTATTAGTTCAAGTCCAGAACATTATGAAAGAAAGAAGGTAAATCTCTATTGGACTTGATGTAATGAAAACATGGAGAAGGTTTTTGCTTTGGATTGCCCAGCCTAGTGATCTTTAGATGCCTTGATCTTTGTACTGTTCTGAACATCATGGTGATGAGTGGTTTGGAACTAGTATACTCTCCTGTCCTATAATTGGTCCTTTCTAGCAGCACCCCATAATGTTAGGTGACTCAGTAGAACCCCTTTCTAAGTCTTTAGTTTTGTTGTTTCTAACAAGGCTTTTATGGTTGCTATTGTATTGGTAACCATAACTTGAGCTTAAGTGAAATACAACATCTAGGATTTTGTAAGACAGAGTATAAAACCAATCTGTCCTAGACTGTAGATTCACCTTGTTTATCTCAAGCTTTTAATAACAACCACGTCTGATTTTTTGGTACGGTGTTGATCTATTATTTCAGGTTTTCTTTCCAAGTTACTTTCAAATCAGGAAACAAAGCTGTCCATCCTTGCTGTTACAAGGATGCTTCAATTTTCCCTTAACAAGATGATGTCTTTCAAAAATGCTTCTTAGGCCTTATTGAAGATGGACATATGGCTTGCGACCATGTGGACTCTGACAACTTTTCTGTCTGTCCTAGGTCATGTTATGAGATAGCTGGTTGCATGTTGTCTATTCCAGTGGCATCAGTAGCTGCTCACCATTCTTCTTATTTTTAAATAAAAAATTTACATTGGATCAGTTCACTTTCCTGATGGTTCTTAAGTGATGCCACAGTATTGCTTTCTGCTGTTAGAAAGCTGTCCTTTAAATAGTTAATGTGTTCTCTTCATTGCAATGACTGCTTGCAGTCACCAGATGAGCATTTATCACTGAGTGGGCAGTTCAAGAAAGAACAGCTACTGCCCAAAGTTCTTCCATTTGTGAAGTTCATGTGCATACCAACACTTGCAGCATCCAGAGAAGTGATTCTCCCACTTTGCTCTGCTCTGGT